>JPFM01000089.1:151199-330309 GCA_000733375.1 Paramecium sexaurelia | reverse complement strand
ACCCAAACCCAACCCCAAACCCAAACCCCTTTTGAAGAAAATTTTTTCTTCATTTTTCTTCATAATACAATTTTCTGTTGATATAAAATCCTTAAAATCTGACTGCTGAGACAACTTGTAATTTGGGCCAACCCCAAATCCAACTGTTAAGAAAACTGGTAATTGGGGTTGACCCCAGAACAAAAATCCCAACTTTAAGACACATCCTTCGAATAAAAATAACTCATCATAACCAAACTTGGAAGAGAAAGTAAAAATGAATTAAATTTTTAAAATTACAAATGATTTTAATTCTAAATTGACGGTATTTTTTATATCTCATTTTCAATCCTTTCATTAATCATATCTAATTTCTCTCAAAATTTAGCCACTTACCTATTCCACCCATATACCTACTTTTTAACCTTTCATATTATATTCGCCAACATAAGTGCCTTGAAAATTTTAATTAAATCCTTCAACCAACTCGACCCACTTTCCAAACTTTCTCTAATTTCCATCTTAATCATAATCTCCACCTCCTCTAAATAAATCTAATAATTATCTAAAATCTACATTTTTCTATCCTTATACAGAAAATCCCATCGACCTACCTTCATACCGTTCATATTATATTTTCCTTTATAAATAGCTTCAGAATAAAGACCAAACCCTTTAAACATTTCTACCCAAATTCCAAACTTTCTCTAATTTCCATCTTAATCATAATCTCCACCTCCTCTAAATAGATCTAATAATTATCTAATATCTACACTTATTAATATTCTTTATGACCATCAGAAAACATAATATTCCATCGACCTACCTTCATTCCATTTTAGTTATATTTACCAGCATAAGTCAATTAATTCGAATTACTAAAATTTTCATCCAATTCTACCCACTCCGCTATCTAATTTCCTTCTTAATCATATGATCCACCACCACTGTATAAAGTTTTATTTAGATATTCTTTTAAATAAATAATATTTACATTTATTTATATACTTCTCCACCCATTTTGCAATACAGAATATCCCATCTACCTACCTTCATACCAATCGCATTATATTCACCTTAAAAAGTGACTTAAGCACCAAAATCAAACCCTGCAAACACTTCTCTCCACATTCCAATTTTTTTCTAATTTTGAATTGGATTATATTATCCACCACCACTACAATTATTGAATTTTTCTTATAAATAATAATATTTACATTAAACTAGATTTTTCAAATACTACCATAATACCCCATTTACCAACTTTCATACCACCCATATTATATTTACCCTTAAAAGTGATTTTTTCATGGTGGCTAAATTGTTCATGTAATTCTTCCCATTCCCCAATCTTTTTCTAATTTCCATCTTAATCATATTATCCACCACCACTGTATAAATTTTTATTAAAATATTCTTTTAAATAAATAATATTTACATTTATTTAAATACTTCTTCACCCAATTTGCAATACAGAATATCCCATCTACCTATTTTCATACCATCCATATTATATTCACCTTTAAAAGTGATTTTTTAATGGTGGCTAAATTGTTCATGTAATTCTTCCCATTCCCCAATCTTTGTCTAATTTTCATTTTCATCATAAGATCCACCCCCACTAATAAAAATGATAATTATGGTATATACATTTTTTGATATGAACCAAATTGGTTTTTACACATACATTGATTATTCAACTAATCAGTTATATTATTGTAATATTAACCACCAACAAAGGGCAGTTCATGGTTGTTCTACATTTGCGATCTTTTCAATTTATAATCAGAATCATCATACAGAATATTCCAGCTACCAACCTTTACACCATTCTTATTATATTCACCACATTAAAGGACTTTCATATTATATTCAAACTTTTCATTCAACTCTATCCATTTTCCAATCTTTTTCTAATTTCCTTCTTAATCATATGAGCCACCCCCACTATATAAATAAATGTCAGTATTCCTATAAATACTACAATATTTACATTTATTTATATTCTTATTCTCCCCTCTTGCAATACATAATATCCCATCTACCTACCTTCGTACTCCTCCTATTATTTGTCTCATATCTTCCATTTTAGGTGACTTAAGATTGATCCCAAAAGCCCTCCCACAGTTCAATCCATTCTCCAATTTTCACTCCAAACTAATTATAATTTCCACCACCACTAAGAATTATATTGGGTTTAATACAATTTTTTTTCTCTATAATAATAACTCCAATTATCGATTCTCTTATTCGCATTGTACTTACCAATCTCTACGGCTCTCGCCTTGCTAATTAGAATAATGAAACATATCTAACCTCCAATAATTTGGAATAATGTCTACCCATAAACCTTGCTTATTTCCATCAATATATTATCCTCCCACGCCTGATATTATTTCATCTTTCCAAGTTGCTATCCAGTTTCCGATCTTCTAACCATCTCTTCCAAATTATCCTTTCCATTGTAAATTAAGTATCTATTCCCATTTTTCCAGCAATATTGGTTATTAGCTCACCTAATCACTTATATTTAATATCATTAATTTACCTTCTTATTACTTCTCGATTATTTGAGGTATATATGATGTGTTTTTCAGTTTTCTAAATTTAAACCCTTTTTTTTTAACTACTATATTAATTCAAATTAGGAAACATTTTATGAATGTAATTCTCAAATATCAAGACTTCATCAGGTTATGACCTTGAATGAGATTTTAATTCATCTTCTTAGTTGTTTGTTAGTCTATCTAAATCACATATAAGAGTTTAACATGTTTTGAACTAAGAAAAATGCTTAAACGTGACTAATTTAAGGTGTATTTTGGTTTTCAAATCTTAATGTATTTTTCTTGTTTTATTAATTAATTAATTAGAATCTATAAGTGTATTTTTATTTGATGTATAATTATCGAGTTATTGAAAAAAACTATAGGAAGTTATAGATTCAATAATAGCTGTAATCCAATCGTCTGAAAGACCAAGTAAATCATCTAAAAATCGAATTACACTTGTTCTTAATGATGTGATGGTATCTTTAAGTGATTTGACTATATTTATGTGAGGAGTCATTATTGATGCATATTTATTAATTGTTTCCATTTGTTATTGTTCAAAGAATAATTTAAGTTACTCATAATCAACAATGGTCAGGTTGGATGGGGGTATATTGTCACAAATTTTGCATAGCAGTCTTTGATTAGGTTTCATGCTCCCATTTAGGATTACAGATTCTATTGGTTACGAATGTTATAGGCATGACAAATCTTTTTCTATTATTTTAGGTTTAAACATTTGATAATAAATTAATATAAAAAAAGATTAATGGTTTATATTTATGAATTTGGATTATTTTACAGTCTAAAAAATCTATCATTTAGTCTTTATTTTATAATAAGATTCTTCTAATATATAAATGAATGGGTGAATATAATATAAATGACAAAAAGGTAGGTGGATAGGTACAATTTGATATTTTGAGAAATTGTATAATTGGGAGAGATAGAATATGATTATTAAATTTAGAAGAAATTGGGTGTAAGAGTAAATTTTAAAAAATATGTATAATATTTTTTAAGCCAAATTTTGAACCCTATAATATCAATTTATAATTAATAAAGCAATTATTAAAATAATACAATAGTAGCAATAATTATAAAATAATAAGTAAATAATAGTAATAACTATAAAAAAATAATATATTAAATAATTATTATGCTATTTATGGTAGAGCCAGGGTAGGTTTACACTCATTCATATAAATGCCATCATTATAATGAGAGCTATTAATAGCAATCATGTTTTATGGAATTGTTTCATGCGTTACTAATAATCTTAAATATATGTGTGGCATTTTAACACGTATTAAATTTTCCTCCACAAACAAATAATTATTCATCTACTTCCTCATCTTTAGTGATAGCATCATATTCTTTAGAAATAATTTTAAGTATTCTTCAATGAAGAATCAATTTACTTTTTAATCGATGATTGTAAGTTGTTTATAATTTTATTTTCAATAGATTTGGTATACTTATTTGTTATATTGTTTGTCTAGAGAAAATAGCTGCTATTTAATACAAATACTGATGCTTAATTGGGAATTTAAAAGTTTCTAATCTATTGCTGTTATTCTTTTGTCTTATTAGATTTTTTTCTACATTATATTGGATATCTAATAAATTTTTAGAAGATAAATACTTGTTATTCAGTTTTAGTAACATATTTGTAGTATTTTTTTTTAGCATTGCAGGCAATGATAAAATTTATTAAAATGCTCTGCTACATATTAAGGCATTTAGGATAGAAGAAACCATTATTGAGGATATATTGACAAAGCAAATCATTATGATCTTAAGCTTTTTGTTTAATAATAGCAAAATAATTAGATAGTCCAAAAGACTGCTATTGGTTTTCGGTTATCATCTAAAAAATTTCAGAAATAACTATCCAATGAGTAACAAGAATATTTTACAACAACTAATCCTATATTTTTTTGCTTATTAATGAATTTCTTCTAAGGCAGCAATAGCTATTTTTGGGAATATTATTCCATCTCCGCAAATTAATTTATAAATAAATAATGATATTAAATTAAAATTAAGCTTTATAATAACTTTGACCCAACTTAATTTAAGATTCCTAATTTTAATTTACCTTATTTGAGCATAACTACTTTTATTTGTTATAAACTAAATGCTATAAACAAACATTTATCTTTAATGAAAATTATTTTATTAATAATCAAGTTCCAACTTTACTTATAGTATAATAATTTTAATATAACACTTGAATGTATTTTTATTTATATCTTAATTTCTCCTTCCTTTTAATTATAAAGCATATCCATTTATACCCAAATATCTATTACTAACGAAATAAATATCTGAGATTTATTTCATTAGAAAATGAGAAACTTAATCTATTTTTGTTTACTTGATTATTATTTTATAAATGTATGTATGTTTAAGTATTATCAAAACTCCTTTCTTATAAATGTTTTCATTAAATATGAAATGATTGATGCTATATACCTGTTTATTTATATTCCTTTAATTTAGTTAAAAAAAATCGTGAATTCTATTATGAAGAGTATGCTTACTCATAATATCGCATTTAATAAGGTAAAAGCGTAGGTTATGTCTCATTTTTCAATTGGATTAAGTTATGGAGTGTCTGACGGTAAAAATATAAAATTAGCCGCTTATGGCTATTCTCTAAAATCAGAACAATTTTCTTTTCTTAATAATGATAATAAAGCTTTTTAATCAGCTCATTAAGATATTATACATATATAAACTAATTTACATATCCTTAAATCACTTAATTTGCTAAAAATTCATCAGATCCGATTGCTCCAAAACACACAGAAATTTTCTTTATTTTTCTGATAAAGTGACGTTTAATAGAAGACGTGATTAATAATTTTATTTATGTTATAATTAATAATCATTTTTTAGATGACTTGGTGCCCGATTTAATTGTTTTAGCAGTGGGATTAGATTTCTATGATTAAGAATCCTTAGGAGCTTATAAAGATTATTATTATAATGCCAATGATTATGGCTCACTCTATTTTTTAACACATTAAACAGTAGGTAATTCTTATTGAGCTTTTGAATTAATAACAGATTCAGGCATCTTCCAAATAAAAACAGCACCTTCAGCTCCAACAGAAATGATTGATTTTTGATCAGGACTGATGGAAATCTAAGAATTATAAAAAATTTACCCTTGTTATTGTACCAGAATGTCCTTGTCCCTTGAAGTAACAAATTCCCTCATCATAACCCCAAAGTTTAACTTCTTTATCTTCTCCTCCAGATACAAAATGCTCTCCTTCTTTGGTGATAGCAAGAGCATTTACTTCTCCTTCTTCTGAACCATCTAACATTCTTATTGCTTGACCATCAAAAGTTTCCCAATAAGTAATCTTAAAATTTATAATTAATAAATAATTACTTTTCTATCACTTCCAGTTGTTAACAATTAACTTTCCTCAGGATGATAAAGAACCATTTTGAATAAAGTACTTTCGAAGAGACACATAACTCTAGTGAATGATTTGAGATCCCAAATAATACAAGAACCATCAGCACTTGCACTAACAGCTTATTCGTTATTTCTTCTAACTTGAATTGACCAAACTCTTCCTCTATGTTCTTTCATAGATGATTTCATAATTTATGTTTATTTCCCTATTTCCCATACCCTGACTTCTCCCTCAGATCCTCCTGATATTATTCTTTGACAATCAGAAGTACATGTCAAAGAAGTGCATCCATGAATATGAGCATCATTAATCACATACATTAATCTTCCTGATTGTGGTAAAAATGCTCTAATTTTACCATCACTCCACCCACTTACAATGCTTTTACCATCATTCATAAATGAAACAGCCCAACATTCTAAATTTGGTACTTAAATTCTCAGTAATTCTTATCTATTTTTAGCATTCCAAACTCTTATATCATTTAATGAACTTGTTGCAAATACATCTGAATAGTTGTGAGGAAATGCGACGTCATTAATTCTTTCATAATGGCAAGTATTTCTTAATTCTGGAAGTAATTTTTCAGTATCCAGCCAATATATATTACTTTGAGTTGTTCCTGTAAAAAAATGAGTGTAATCATTTGTGAAAGTAATTGAAGTTACTCCTCCCAAAAGTTCACTGCTTGCCACTATTTACATTGTTTAATATGAGACTTTGGCTATCATTCCATCACCTGAACCTACAATTATATCTCCATTCGGTAACAAACCTAAACAATTAACTCCTTGACTAAATAATTTCTTAACTGGAGCTAATCTTTTATATATCGCCATATCGATTTGAATTTCGAATACATCGCCTGTTTTTGTACCACAATAGCAAAATTTATCATTTTTATCAATCGCAACACAAGTGAATGTACGCTTTACGTTTCCGAAATTAACATCCACTGATTAAATCTTTATTATGAAGCTATACTGATACCTTTTTATTTTGTTTATCTATTGTTAAAATTTAAACTCCAGTATTTAAAACTGCTATCATTTTTTCATCAGATTAGTTGTAAAACTAAACCTAATTTACTGGATCTCTATTAGGTGTTCCATATAATGCTTTTCCTGCTTTAATATCCCATACTATCAACATATTTTTATCATCAATTCCTCCTAATGATGCTAAGAATTATTCATTGTAAGAAAAACTGAGAGATTGAATTAATACTTTATGTAGTTTCAATCTGTGAATCATGCTTCTTTCCTTGAAATCCCATATTATTATATCAGCTTAGAAACCCATGTAAGTCCTTTATCCAGATGCAACATAATCACCTGAACGAGAAACTGTTATCACAGAAATCTAATTATCATGTCCTCTAAACGAATTTATATTGATTTAATACCTTAAAAATGTTTAAGCTCTACTAATAATATGTCTAACTACAATAGTAGAACCTAATGGATAAATTACATGCTTTTAATAATTACTTAAACAATACCTCATTATCAGGATGCAAAATCAATCCTTAAGTAATTTTCCCTTTTATGATAATTATAATTAAATACCTGTAAAACCGATAACCGCTTGTATTTCAAGTTCTGATAACATTATTTGTATTTTTATTTTTCAAATAATATAGTTCAATAATTTAATTAAAAACTGTTGTATTTTAGATATATTTTTATAAATCTTATGAAAGTTAATTAATCAAACAGTCCAGAACTCTTCATTTTCTTATTTTTCAACTTTTATTCTTATGTCTCTATTAATGTTATCTAAGACCTATAATAATATATGAATTAAATACCAATTTCCATAAATTAGATGAGAATTCCTCTTAATAAAATGATTTTACATCATTTTTCTCTTTTTTTAAGTTGACTTTTTTACGCTCATATACTACAGTTTAAATAATTGAATTAGAAACACTATCAGCAATCATTTTCTCTTTGGCATGTTTAAGTTCTCCATTAATCTAATATGATTTGGAAGAAGAAAAAATATCAGCTTGTAATTAATAAAGTAGTAAAGCAACAGCAATAATGGTCATAAAGACAAGAATCTTGAACAATAAAAATTTAGACTTCTATTGGGTATTTAATTTCTTCTTCAATGATTTTGGCTTGTTTTCTTCATCTTATGTTTAACTAAATTTGTGAGAAGTATTAAATGAAGTAATGCTGCTTTTAGGAGTAATAATCTGATTTCTTTGTGTTTTGACATCTTAAATTGTTGATTTGGCAGTCTCAAATTGTTATGGAAATATGACTGAGTTTGGAGCATAAGATTTTGAGAATGTTTCATGTTGCTTAGCTTACAAATTAGTAGATGTAAGTTTTCTGTTGGATATATTGGATAGAGGTCTTAGTACTGGTGAATGACTTCGATTCATTATGAATTCAAATTTTTAATTTATTTATTTATCGTTAATGTTAAAACTAATAAAGTCATAATATTCATTTTGTGGTCATTAAAAGTTTGCTAATTCTTACAATCATCTATCAAGAATATCAAATTCGGGAGGTTTCTTTATTGAATAAATGTTTATATGTGTTTAGAATATAGAGAGGGAGTTTGACAAAATTAATTTAATATTATAGATTTATCCCTTAAATTAAATAACTACTATTTAGAATATTTGCAATAAATGCTTTAATAATGGAAAATATAAAATATGATAACTAAAAGTAAGTTAGACTCAATGTAAAATTAGAATTTATGTTGTGAAGCAAGTGGTGTAGGTAATGGAGACATTGTTGATCATCTAAACACCCAGCAAAAGGATATATTCAGATTTATGTTATTCAACTATTATAGGTCATTCATTGGAGGATCCACTGTTGATGTCATGACCCAAAATGAGGAGAGAGCTATAGAAGCATGTGCTTTATATGATCCAGCATATAATCATCAAAGTTTGTACATTTTTATTTTGATATAAAGTTTAAATTACATATTCTATTAATGGTGACAATTTTATTTAGAAGATAATATATATCTTTCAAGGAGAGAATTATGAATGGAACGGCCTCCTAAACTGCTCTATGGAATTTATTAGCTTTGTAATGGGACATATTTCTAATCATTACTCTAATTTTATATTTGGATAAAAGATTAAAACTATGCAGCTTCTAAAATATCCCTATTTTTGTGATTGTTAGGAGTTTATTTATCTTTTATCTAATAAAAAAAGAAGAAGTTCGTTTGAGATTTGAAATATTTTATTATTATTATTGACTAAGATTTTTTTGAAGGAATTGAAAATTTTGTAACAAAAGTTAATATTCAAATAAAACCTGTAATTCTAAGGAAGTAGAGGAAAATAGTGATATATAACGTAAGAAATTATTGGTATCCTCGATAAATGATTAATAAAAATGTGATATGTAATTATAAGGAATTGCATCGATTAACTATTAAGAAGCCGATCAAAAATATTACAAGAAAACCAGTCATTAATTTATAATAATCATATAAAAAGATTTTACTCTGATTATAAATATAGCGTTACTACAATAAAATCAGCACCACCAATTTTAATTTTAGCGAAATTAATAACTTTTAGAATAAGAAAATTTGATGTTATAATTTATTAAGTCGATATGTAATCATAATTGCATATTAATAATGAATATGATTTGAGAAACTAATTCCAAAAACAAATAAGGAGAGATTACATTAAATTAAAATGTAATACAGATTGGAATATAGCCAGTTAGAAAATAGAATAGGGAAATGAAGAGAATTAGGAAGTTATCAGAGAAGTTAATTTAATTGATTATGAATTTGCTAAATAATAATTGGATCTGAAGATGATTGATATTTTTATAAATAATATTTATAAATTTAGTTAAATAACTTAACATAGTATACAGACATGAATAAACAAATGTAATAAAGTGATGGAGATGAAATATTTATTCACATTTAAAATAATGCAGATCAATACAACATTTAATCACCAGATGAGAAAAAATAAAATGAAATTATGATTCCTGATCAAGTCTTAGAGTCTTAGACGACAAAACCAAAACCATTAACATTTGAATAAATAAAATTGGTTTCCTCAACTTAAGAAAGCGGTGATGGACATGTAAAATCAGTAAGAGTGTAATGTCCTTAATGCAAATAAAAAGTAAAATAATCTTCATCCTAGGTTGATACTGTCGTAGCACGCAAGCCAGGAACATAAACTTACCTTGCCTCTTGTATTCTTTTGCTTTGCTCCTTTGGTTTAGTTTGCGTTTCTTGTTTACCTTGTATTATTGATGATTGCAAAGATGTTTTACATTCATGTCCTAAATGTAAGACTCCATTAGGAAAGACACAATTTAAGATTTTAGATTGAAGCGTGTATTTATACTTTATTACAATTAACAAATTATAGGTTATAATTTCTCATATTATTATGAAAAAAAATAAATATTTTTATATGAAATAATTTCCAATTTAATAAGCAAGATCTTTAGTGAATGATTTCTTTGATTTTGTTACAAAAGCAGTGAGTCCATTTCATGTCACATCTCTTTGTAAGGAGAGATTATAAAATTCAGGATTCACAGAATTAAATGAAACAGAAAATTGGAAATTGGAAAAAGGTGGTAAATATTTTTTCACAAGAAATCTTACGACCATTGTTGCCTTCACTATTGGACAATAATTTGATCCAAATAATACAGGATTTAAAATTATTGGGGCTCACACAGACAGTCCATGTTTAAGATTAGCACCTGTATCTAAATTGGATTCAAATGGATTCTTATAAACATGTGTTTCTACTTATGGTGGCGGTTTATGGCACACTTGGTTTGATAGAGAATTAACATTAGGAGGTCGAATTGTTTATAAAAAAGATAATATTTATTAAAGTGAATTGTTCCATTATCAAAAACCTTTATTAAAAATACCTAATTTGGCAATCCATTTGACTACAGATAGAAACAGCTTTGCTCCGAATAGTATATATTTGTTTGATATTTAGATGAATCGAATTTAAGACCAGTATTTGCATAAGAAGCTTATTAAACTTTAACTGGAATTTAAAAACCAAGTAGTGAAGGATTAACTAGTTTTGAAAACAAACATTATAAATACTTGCTTAATTTGATTACAGATTAGACTGGTATACCAACATCTGATATTTTGGATATTGACTTATATTTCTCAGATTGCTAAGCACCTTCATATTTTGGTTTAAATCAAGAATTTATATCCGCTTCTAGAATTGATAACTTATTTTCAAGTTTCTTTGCACTTTTAGCAATTACAAATCCAGAAAGTTTCACGGAAGATTAAACATTTATTAATATGATTTGCCTATATGATCATGAAGAAGTAGGTTCATAAAGTGCTCAAGGAGCTGATTCTTCATTGTTATCAAATAATATGAAAAGAATTTACGATATCTTGTCGAATTCTACTTAAACTTCTATTGACAGTTTTTATAAGGCGATTCAAAAGAGTTTTTTAATTTCTTCAGATATGGCTCATTCAATTCATCCTAATTATTCAGATAAACATCAATAAAATCATAGAGTCAAAATGAATGAAGGCATCGTTATCAAAATCAATCATAATTAAAGATATGCTACAGATGGAGTTTCATCAGCAATCTTAAGAGTAATTGCTTAATAAGCTGATGTTCCTATTTAAGATTTTATTGTTAGGAACGACTCTCCTTGTGGTTCCACCATTGGACCATTATAAGGTTTAATTCAACTTTATAATTTTAGCCTCTAATACAGGCATCAAAACTATTGATATTGGAGCTGCTCAATGGGGAATGCATTCTATAAGAGAAACTGCAGGAGTTGTAGACGGATATTATTTAGAAAAGTTGTTCGTTCAGTTTTACAAATAATATGAAAAAATTGATCATAAATTGCTTGGAATTTGAGTATTATTATGATTATTGAAAAATTAAGAAATCCATATAATACATTCACTCAAATCAAAGAAAGTCCTAAATTATTATTCAAGATTTCATTCTATTCATTTGCTCTCCTACTATTATCTCAGTTATCAACATTTGTATTTTAAATTTTAAATTAGGCTTCTGTTTGTTTGATCATAAGTTATCTAACAGGAAAAAAGTTCTTTGAAATCTACTTTTATAAACACTTAAAGGAAGGGATTATGGAAATGCTTCCATAAGCTATAAGAGATGCTTTAATGAAGAGGTCCATATTTGATCTACTTTGTGACATCTGGTTTATGCCAAAATTCTCATTATACATCAAAGCATTCCTTAAACCCTTTGTAGCTAATATAGATCCAGAAAACGTAGTCTTATCTTTCATATATTATTTATAGGCTGATTAGGCTCTTGATGGTCTTTCCTTAGAAGAAAGACAAATTATCACAAAAAAAGGAATTATTAATACGTTGCCAATTTTACTCTAAACTACTATAGATACCACTTAGCCCTAGATTAATGATAGCGAAATTCCTTTAACTCCCAATACTCCGTCAAAAATAAAATAAAAAAAAAATAGATGCGAAAGAAAATGTTTTAATAGAACTAAATCTAAAAGAGTATTCAAAGAAGATAAAATTGTTCCCACATTTAAAATGCCTTGGACAATTGTCAAAACATATGAAGAAGAAAGAGCTTCTATAATGTCATCATAATCTGATATAGATTTTTCCAATAAATAAAACTTATCTATTGTTGAAGAAATGAAACCTTTACCCTAACTTTAGGAAGGCATTGGATTTAAAAATATTGATCTTGTACTCAAACGTTAAACCAGTTAAGAATAAGTTAAATGGGATAACCTAGATAACTTTTATAATTAAGTTAAAGACACTGTCCCTGGAAATCATAAAAGTATACATATTTTATGATACATAATAGGACCATTGGAAATGATATTGAAAATCACTAATCTAATTAATAATTTAGTTCATTTTGAAAAAAGAAGTAAACAAATTTTAGCAATCAATAATAATGCATTATTTAAGGCTTTTATAATTTCAGCAGTATTATTTGATATTTATAATAAGCTTGCTTTGGCATTTCAATCATACATTTCAACTAGAACAAGAAGATTAATGATGCAAACCATCATGATTATTTGTTATCTAGGAAGTGCAGGAATTGCAACAGGAACCATGGGTCTATATCTTATCAAAATTGTTAATCAAAATAAAAATAAAAGAAATTGAACTTTAGATTTGAAAAAATATTAAAACATTCTAAAAAGTTATTATTTAACTTTAACAGAATTGATAGACTTTCTTGAAATTTTTTTGATATCCTTTTAATCTTAAATCAATTATTTTATCTTCTATTGTTATGTTTGCTATTCAAATTTTATAACTGGAGTTTTTATTTAGTTCAATTTTCTTTGAACGGTAAATTACAATTTTTATCCTTTTCTTTGTGTAATTTCTGTATCAAAGATTGCTATATAATTTGCTCCTTTGAATTAATTAGAAAAAATGGATTAAAATTAAATTTTACATATGTTATATTAAAGGAAATATAATAAATTATATTATTTAAATAGTCTAATTCACTATTGATTCAAAGAAATTGAAGTACTGCATTATTTCACAGAAATAATTAATTATATATACTGCTTTGATAGATATTACTCTTCATGAAATATAAATTCACATTATTTTTCAGGATTTATTTCAAACCTCAAAAAGGTCCGTTCTAGGAAATGAGCTTCTTTCTATATTTCTTAGAGGAAGAAACCAATACTTGATTTCAGAACCAAACACTTCTTTGAAGTTATCGATAATTCTTGGTTTCCTAAAAGGGTTCTAAAAATAATAATAAAATCGATGCCTAATACATTAGCTTTTATGTCATTAATGTGATATTCAATAGTTGTGATATTTTAAGCAATATTAATGAGATGAAATCCTAAAAGGAATCCCATGGCCACTATTAAAGTAAAACAAATAAAATCATAAACTTGTAGTAATATTTGTTGAATATTTGTTAATTCCTATAAATTATATAGATAATGCTACCTGTAATACAAATTTATTATTTACAAATATATCATATGAAATAAATGTAGTGAATTAGATCATACATAAGAGAGCATAAAAAATGAATTAGCAATAGTATCTATGATTTTTTAAGCCAATACAATTATTAACCCAATTACAATGTCGATCCTAATTTTAAATATTATAAAAAAATAAGAATTACCTTTCTCAAAATACATTTATTACATTTCTTACAGTGATGGGTTCTTGGTAATTTTATATTATCACATTTAAAACAATATAATACTGATTATAATGCCTGTATAATATCGCTAGAACCATATTATAAAATGATTTTATTACAATTTCATCATTATTCTCTTTTTGATGTTCAATATGTTTTTATAATTTTCTCAATCTGTATAAGTTAATTTTTTTAGTTATATTTTTTGTTCTTTATTTGATATCTTCTAAAGTTCTTTCATGATAATGTTTAGCCTATATATTATAAGAGAATAATTACTAAATCCTTTGGAGAATATCCTGGTTTGGTATATTAGATCATAATGTAAGCAACATTCAAAAATATGAATAGTAGAGTAAATTCACTTCCTATGAAATAAGTAACAATACCATGCTATATATATAATAAAAACGAATTACTTTTTTTAGAAAATTGGGAAGGAAGATAAAAACAAAAGCATAATATTGACTAATAATAATCCCATAGACTATTATCACGGATAGAAAATTTGAATGTTCATGTTAAGTTTTTAGCATTAATTTTTTATTTTATATATATTTTTTTTAAATATTCTTCTTTTACAATATTAGATTTTTCTAAGTCATATTAATAAATCTTAGGATTACTGATGAATAAATGAAAAAAATTAGAATTTATGACGGAAATTTAAATAAATTTCTGTTTATAGAAGTTGGAAAAACGAAATAGAATACTTAAAAATTCGAATAGGATGAAAATGAGAATTAAGAAATATCTTGGTTAAAAGTATTAGGATTGATATTGAATAAAAATATATTATTTTTTATTTGAAAAATAATGGAGCCAGAGCAATTGATAGATTAATTAAATGATATATTGTTAGCAGATCATTTTAGATTTATCGAGATTATAGGGAAGGGAAGTTTTGGTGTAGTAGTTGCTGCGTTTTGTAGTAATCTAGATCGAGTAGTGGCAATAAAAGTTAAATTATAATCTTAGAATGTAATAGATAACATCGAATGTTGATCAAGAGAACGAAGCCAATTTACTTAAAGCTTGTTGTCATTAAAATATCGTTAAGCTTTACAAGGTGCATTATCTATTTTCATAATAGGTGTTAGTCGCTAATAATCATCTTTATCTGATAATGGAGAGACTAATAGGTTTCACTTTGGATAAATTGATGAAACAATCTATACTATCAGAATAAAGTATAAGACATTACATGACTCAAATTTTAAATGCATTGGTGTTTCTGCACAGAAAGAATATCATCCATAGAGATCTCAAACCAGGTTTTACTAACTACTATGATAGAAAATATATTTATATGTGAGAACACATGTGTTAAATTAATAGATCTAGGCTTAGGATAAGAAATTGTTTGTAAAGGATGTGTGTATTAATCTGTTGGTACTCCTTATTTTATAGCTCCTGAAGTAATTTTGGGAAAGGATTAAAGTTAGGTAAATCATTTTCAATATGTAACATAGGCCGTGGATATTTTTAGTTTAGGCATTATCTTTTATATGTTGATCAACAATTTATAACATCCATTATGGGATGGATAAATGAGAAAAAGACATTATTATGAATTGATTTCCAATGAATTTTCTATTTCGTTTCCTAAAACTATGCCTGAGTATACTTTTTTTTTCATAAATAATTGCTAGAATGGCTAAAGATTTTGTGTTGAACACTGTATAATTTAGAGCAGAAAATAGAATGACTGCATTGTAATGTTTAGAACATCCGTGGATTAAAGGGAAAGAGGTTAAGACCCATCCTATGACGACAAGAGAAATTATGTTAAGATACAACATATAATAAAAATTATAAAATGTAATTATATTAAATAATTCAGATTATTAAATCTTTGATGTTTATCATGACTCTTTAATAAACTTGCGAAGAAGAGATCCACTATATCAAAACAAATAATTCTCCTTTAAGAGATGAAAAGATAGAAGAACGAATTTCCCCTGAAAATGATAATGCTAGATAAAGTGTTGAATTAACAAATAAAAAACAACGATCTTTTAAATTACATGCTATTCCGTTAAAAAAAGTTAGTTCTTATAAAGATCTAGTATCTTTGAGAGAAAAATAATTAAATCAAAAGAAATATCAAAGTTAAAATTATTTTTATTTAAGATATGATTACTAGGTTTAGAGATAAACTATCTTTGGGTAATCAACTCAATTCAATAGGGCATAATAATTTTGATTCTCCAATGAGTCATCGAAAATTAACTACACTACCATCCATCAATACTAATAGATTACAAAGATAATCAACTTTTAATTTTAAAAATTTGTGAAGTGCTTTATTTATAATTATCAATAAGAAATCAATTTTACTTTAATCTATTCATAATTTCATCTGCTTCTTATGCTTTATTTTCATCATAAGGAATATAATAGTTAGATAATCTTGATTAAGGATTACTAATTGGTTTAGTTTGTTCTCTCAAAATATTTATGGATTTAATGATTTCTTCATTATCCATTTCAATTTATTAAATGGTTTTCTTTATATCATTATTTATAAAGAATAACTCTGTATTGTCTTATTTTAACAATTTAAAATTGGCTTGCATCTTTGCATTTTCTAACTTCAATTTATCAATTTACTACTGTAAATCGTTATGTTTATGACTGTCAACTCTTAAATTTAGATTAGAAATTTCAGAAATTAAATTATCTACGTTATTTCTTACAATCTAATATTACTGATAAACTTCCTAAGGTTGTTATTATTCTGAATTTGTTTATTATATAGTCTTTATAGCTGTTTTTAATTAAATAGATGATTCTTCCTTTTTGCTTTATTAGAATGATTAATTCTAACTTTAATCATCTTTAATGCGAGGAACTTTTGAAATTAATTCTTTGAATTATTCATCTGAATTGTATATTTTTTCATTTTGAATTAATACCTTACTAATATTTAATTTTAAAGTATCTAATTTATCCTTCTCACTTAAACTTAATTAATTTCCTTCTTCTAATCGTTTTAACAATACTTCTAATTATTTTCCATCTGACTCCAATTTTTATTTATTTTTATCAATCATTTATATCATAGTTGTTGACTTTCCTTTGTCCAAACACATCTTAAGTATCTCTATTTCTGCTTTAACCTACAATTTCAATTTGTTAAGTGATTAAAACATTTATTCAAAAAAAAACAATTAATTTATAACAATAATTTATATTGTCTATCACTTTGTAACAAGAGTTCCACATATTTAGTTATCAAAAGATAATTTCTCAGATATTTTTGTTATGTTCTTTTTACATCTCAATGACCCTCTTTTTAGTAATTAATTTTCTATTTGATCTTAATTGTAATTCATCATCTTAAATTTAATTCAAAAATATATAATTTACAATAATTCTAATTTAATTATTACTTAATCGTTTTTATCTATACTTTAATAATCGTTTTATTTTGCTAGATAATTAATTATTTTTGAAACTGATAACTCCTATTTAAAATATAGGCACCAACAATTTATGATAAATTCTATTATTTAATATTATTAATTAATAAAAATTTGTTTAAATAATTATATATAATCAAAAAGTAAATTGATTTCAAAGTTCAATATCGACTTATTCTAATTAAATTATTTCATTAGGTTTCCTATATTTTTAAACTATAGTTTCTCCTATTGCTTTTATGAATGGTATTAATATCAATAAATAGAGAGCATAATTGAAATAATAAATATGTTCAAATATTAATGTTACCATTAGACGAGGAATTCCTTTCTCAAACAATTTAATAACAGCCATTTGATATTTTTATAGTAAATAAAATGTAAAGTATGTTAATAACTTGAAAATGTTTCCTTTGCAAAGCCAAGATTTTATAGGAGAAAAATTTTATTCTTGAGGCTTTTATTCATAAAGTATAAATAGGTATAAGGGGAAAAAGATTATGGAAATGTATTAAACATCTGATGTTTCAAATTTCTTTTCATAACTATAATGTCCTTTATGAACACATGTATCTTATCTTAAAATTAATTTTTTCCATTCTTCCTTATCATCTATTATCTATTATGAATAATGTCTGAAGTAACAGATTATCAAAGTAATTAAGTAGAGTGATGATAACATTATACCCAATTTTATATATTTGGCAATTTTAGTACAAGTTTTTTCATCTTTGATTCTTTTAGCCTCAATATAAAATTATTCAATCTGTTGTTCTAAACCACAATAATAATATATATATAATATATAGATTCCCAAAATCCAACCTATTACTATTTGATTTAAAAAATGAACTCCAAAATAGAGACGACCAACTCCAATCAAAAATATAAATACTCCCATGAATATCTAACATTATTTAAAAGTAATGGGTGAATTAGGATATAACATCTAAAATTATTCATTTCTAAAATATAATAACTAGATTATACCTTGATAATGGTTGTTGAATCTTTGTCAGTTAAAATTAATTATTATTAATCAATTGATTTTCATTCTGTAATTCCTTTTTTTCCAATTTATACTTTTTAAAAATAATCGTTTCCAATAGTATTACATAAAAGACAAAAGGTCTAAATGAATGTCCACTAGGATCTCCATATCCAGTGTAACAGAAATCTAATTTTATTTTATCATCTATATAGAATGGTCTTGGTTGTGCAGATATCATTTTAACCATGTTTCCTATTGATGAAGCTATAGCATTCATAGTAAGAATCTTTAAAATCTATTCTCTGTTAGTAGCCTTGAACCATATTAATATTGCTAGGATATTAGTTACGATTGCATCTCCAGCTGTTGAAAATATCAACAAAAAGTATTCTTAAATTATATTAAATTGATACCAAATACTCCTTACTCCTAACCATATTCAAATTTATTTTATAAAAACTTGGTTATGCTATTACTAAATTCATAAGTGTATTTTGCAAAATATATATCTATAACCAAAATCGTGGTTGCTAAAATTGTGGCAAATGTAAGTTTGCTCATTAAATGAAGCTATATTTATTATTAATTTATGAAATTCAGGTTATTGAAATTTAAAGTTCCATTCCGATATTCCGAAAATTAATAATTCCATAATTCCCAAAAATTATCAATTAATTCAAAATAATTATTGTAAAGCTTCTTAATATAGAAAATAAATAAAATTACTTTCGCACTCAAATTTTTCATTTTTTCAGCGAAGAACTAAGTTTATTCATTCATATGATTGTTTTAATATTCCTAGATTTATAACATTAAAATTTTATCTAAATTAAAAAGTATTTTTTTAATTTTTAAGCAATCAACCAGAAACAATATATAGAATTCTAACAAACATATGAAATTCAAAGGCTTAATAATTTTTCTTAAGAAAGCACCTTATTATATTTATATTATGTTAACAATTACCTTAATAAAAGGATAAATTTATTTTTATTAATCTAAATACTGTACATTTGCTTTATAATAATAAGATGGAAAAAATTGACTTTTTAAACTTAAATTGTACCTAATTGCTAATTGAGTTGTTAAATAATATAATATAGAGAGAATGTTAAAATCTTTTTATTCTAATTCCTAACTCTTAAATTATTGGAAATAATGCAGTTTCTGTTTTGATATTCATATTATTATAATTAATTTCTCAATTTTAATTATCTCTTAATCCTAATTATATATATATAATAAAAAATATTTAGATTTTATTGTGATACATTGATATTTATTTTATCTTATATCACGATTATAATCAATTTTATACTGTAGTATCTGTATTTCTTAGAAATTTCTAATCAATAGATAGGATTTTTAATAAATAATAATAAATTTGATGTTGAAATTTTTAAACAATAAAAAGCCTCTTGATTCTATTTAATTTATACTAAAATTTATTCAGAATATATTTAAATTAAATTAAATCAATTCAACCCATAAGATTTATTTATTTCGCTTAAGATGATTTATAGCATTTCATCTTTCATTTTTTGAATGTTTTATGAATCAAATTAATTCAATTGAATAGTTTTCACTTTGTTTAGATTTAAATAGCTATTCACTATTGCTGGAATTTCTAGACAAGTTTCTGATAAAGTGATTATAATAATAATAGTTGGTAATGTTAATTCTATACATAAAAGATAAAATATTACAATGTTATAAAAATTGTTTAAAATTATCTACATCATAAATTTAATCTATTAATAAAATAATTCCAATTGTAAAATTAGGTTTAAAATTTTCTGTCTATTTAATTATTTCAAACAAACATGGAGTAAGGTGAATAGTATTTTCTATTTCAATAGATTTAAGACATTTTGAATAATCTTGACAAATCTATTATATTCCATTTTATTATGTAGAAATTAAAAAACTAGTCAATAAACAAATGGAGAAATTACAATTCTTTATTATTATGATTGATTTTTCCTCCAAAGCCATACAATGAAGCTGTATTTTATTGATTATATTAAATCAGAATTGAACCAACAATAATTAGAAATTATTGAAAAATATTTAGTTAATTATGTGATTAAGCATGCAAATTCATAGAACTTTTAGTGAATTCCATAAATATTAAGGTCTGTATTTATTTATTTTATAGCCAAGATAAAAAGTTTTACTCTTGTTTAATTTGGCTTGATAATAATTTTAAATTTCCACTGAATTTCTAATAATTATAATTAGTATTACATATTATGGATTTGATAATTAGAACTTTTTATTTGGAGATAACATAATATCATGATAAGAAATTTCAATTGATCCAATATATTTATGTTTTGGTGGATTCTTTTTAGAGTGATCCCAACATTCTATTTTAAAGTTTTTATATTCATCATAAAAATTCAAAAGTCCCATATCTATTGAAAATGGAACCCAAGTAGGATTTAAATTATCTTCAATTGATTCTGTTACATAGACTAGATTCCATTATTCATCATCCCATTAAAAAAATTATAAAAAAGGATCTGATTTATTAAATATTCCATCTGTATTTAACAACTTTTCTGCAGCCCAATGTTAAAATAGCATAGTGCCATTTTATAATAAAGTTGCTACTACATTGATAGTGAAATGATGATTTGTTTTAACTAAAGTTTTTTTCTGTAGTAATTCTCCCAATTAAAACTATAACTTTTTTTAGATATACATACTTATATAAAACCTATAGATATATCACCATCAACATTTATATCAAGACGATAACTTTAATATTTATGAAATTCAAAAACTGCCTTAAAATTAGTTATCCATTCATTTTCATGTTTACTCATTGTAATTGGGTTGTTTTTAATTTTGTATATTTATTCACTTGAATCTTTGTAGGACAATTGAATCCCAACTTACTTGGGTTATAGATCGAGAATGTTAAGTACAACATCAATCTTGACATTCTTAAATTTATAATGTTAGATTTGCATATTAAATATTTATATATTTTACATATAAGTAATTTGAAAATCTATCTATAATAATTCAAATCCAAGGTAGTTACTTATATCCACAAGGTTGAGTATGTTTATAGAGAGGAGAATGCTTATAATTCATCGATTTTAAGAATTATTGATATTCTTCCTCTGTATTCTTTTTATTAAAATAGTCTATTTAATTTTGATAAAGTCTTTGGGGATTAAGTAATTATGATTTTAATGGTTCTTCCAATTTAAATATTCTAAATTCAATGAAAACAATCTAATTAGGATTAACTTAGGTTCTTTTGAACATTTATTTTTACTCAACTCTACATTTATATTATGCTCCCTCATATGTGTTTATATATTCGTCAAAGTATGAAACTCCCGAAAGTGAATTAAGGGTAATATCACACCATAATTTTAATGATGACCCAATATCAAAAATAGATGGTAGGGTCTTACTTTCATGAAGATGATGTGATACCATGTCTCTTGTTACTCCCATAAGTGTGTAAAATTATTCATTTACTATTCTTTAAGATAATGAACTATTATCTTTATTCACTTTTTGTATAATACAATGATATGGATAATCTTAAGCTATTTATTCTACTGCCAACAGCTCTTCATTAGTTATATAATAATGTTAAGTATACTCATTCAATATATTGAATCTTTGCTTAACTAATTCAACAGCTATTTAAGCACAAGGATCATCTAATTTTTATAATAGATTAACTATTTATTCAAATGAACAATTTGGTTCATCAATTAGTTCGAGGGTGTAAAAGTATACATCATCCAGTTAATCAGTTCGTGTAACTCTATGATTATAAGTACATGGTGTTTCTTTTAAATTCCCTAAACAATTTTCTGGAATATAATTAAGTGCTAATTTTAGTTCTACATCAGACTTTATGTAAACACGTTCTTTAAGTGACTTCGGAACTGAAACTATACAAATCAACTCTTTTATAGGTTTTTATTTGTTATTGTATTTTTCTATCGATTACATATAAGTAAATAATTACTCTTTTTACTAACACTCTTAGATTATATTGATAAACTAGTTGACTCATCATGCATACTTACTCTTTATTTGACTATTTTACTCATTGTGTATTGGATTATTAAAATATAAAAATACTCTAAATCATAAGAAATTTAGTGTCATACATTAAGTTTCTAATTATTTACATTAACTAAATATAAATATAGTTATAATTATACTTATAATTTTTAGAAATATATATATATATATTATATCAATTATTTTCGATTGTTATTTAGTAGAGATTAGAATAAATCATTATAATAGAGATTAATAGCTTGAATAATTGATAATTAATGATTTAAGCTATATATTTTTTTCCTTATTTTTGATTGGTGGATTAGAAATGAAAAAAGATTAATTGGGATTTATATTCATAATAAGGCGGGTTTAAAACATAATTAAATAAATCAAAAATCAAATGTCATCAGGAGGAAAAGGAAAAGCAGGAAAGGGAGGTAAAGCCGCTGGAGCTCACAAATCAGTATCAAGATCACACAAAGCTGGTTTATAATTCCCAGTCGGAAGAGTTTCAAGATATTTGAAATAAGGAAGATATACAGAAAGAGTTGGTGCTGGTGCTCCAGTTTATCTTTCAGCTGTTTTGGAATATTTGGCTGCTGAAGTTTTAGAACTTGCTGGAAATGCTGCTAAAGATAACAAGAAAAATAGAATTAACCCAAGACACATTCTTTTAGCCATCAGAAACGATGATGAATTAAACAAATTAATGGCCAATACAACCATTGCTGACGGAGGTGTTTTACCAAGCATTCATCCATAATTATACCCATCAAAGGAAGACCCAAGTTAAGCAGTTTGAAATGTTTAATTTGTTTTACAATTAACATATACAAATTTAATTTAATAATTCTACTCTCGAAAAGCTTCGAAAAGATTAATTACAATAAATAAATGAACTTGAATATTGATAAATCAATTCTTTTTTGATGTTTTTGCAATTTTAACCGATTTTTATGCAGCATCATCTAAATCTGTTGCAGTTGTAATAGATACTTTAGTCTATGATTTTGCGAATTCATCCAACATCTTAGCTCCTATTTTTAGTTATTATTAAGTAATTACCTTATTATGAATTGGTTCCTGTCAATCTTACAACTAATGGTGTTTTTAAATCAACCAATTATGCTGCTTTAATAATACCTTCAGCAATAATGTTGCATTTCATAATACCACCAAAGATGTTAATAAGAATTGTTTCAACCTTTGGATGAGAATTCAAAATCTCAAATGCTGTCTTTACTTATTCGACATTAGCACCACCTCCGACATCTAAAAAGTTAGCAGGATCTCCTCCATATAATTTTATAATATCCATTGTAGCCATTGCTAAACCAGCTCCATTTACCATACAACCAATATTTCCATCTAATGCTACATAATTCAATCCAGCTGCTAAAGCTAATTCTTCATGAGGATCGACTTATTCAGAAGCAACTGAAGTTTTTCTCAATTCTACTAATTCTTTTTATCTAAATTTAGCGTTATCATCAACATTTATTTTAGCATCAATACAGAATAATTAATTCTTTGGATCTGTTGCCCATGGATTGATTTCTACTTAAGTAGCATCTAAAGAAATAAACATCTTATAAAGATTTCTTAATTATTCAATTGCTTATTGTCTAACAGATTATAATTAAAGAGTGTCAACAACCTTATTGGCAATTTAATCAGTCAATCCTGTATTGACATCAATTGGTAAAACAATAATACTTTTTGGATCTGTTTTGGCTACTTCTTCAATTTCCATTCCACCATTAATTGAAGCAACAATAGCTGGTTTTTGTGAATTTCTATCCAATATAAATGCTAAATATAATTGACGTACAATATCAACACCTTCATGTACTAATACTGCATTGACTTATAAACCCTAAATTAGTAAATAGTATTGAATACTTCTTTTGGTGTCTAATGTGTTACCAATTTATATCCAATCATTTATTTAGTATAGTTGGCTACTTCCTCTGGAGTCTTGCAAATCTTTACTCCTCCTTTCAAACCACTTGATAAAGTTCCTTATATAGATCTGTAAAGATACCTTTTCCTCTTCCACCAGCATGGACTTATGACTTAAGAATCAATCCACCACTTGGATCTAGTGTTTTTGCTACTTTAGCTGCTTCATCAGCATTCAAAGCAATTGCACCCTTTTAAACTCTTACATTGAATCCTCTCATCAAGTCTTTACTTTGGTATTCATGAAGATCAAAACATTTAACAACTTTGTGTTATAATGCAGCCAACCTTGTTATACGATTGAACATTTATTTTAAATCTTTTTTATTTAATCAAAGCACAATAAGTAATCACTTAATATAAACTTTTTTTTAGGATTCATAAAAAGAAATCATTACAGACTCTCTTGAAAATCAGATTAATCTAATTAATAAATTACAAAAGAAAAATGTGAAATCATAAAAGATTCTATTTGGATGTCATTTCCTCATATAATTTGATCTGAAGCTCTACTATTATATTGGATTCTTGAAGGTAAAGTAAACTGATTTGAAATGTAGTAAATTATATTTAATTTCTAGATCTTGATTCTCTCTTTCCATTAATTGATATTCTGCTTTTAATGTCATAGCTGGATCATTTTCTATAATACCTTCAAATGTAGAAATTCTAGCTATTTAATTCTAATTTTTTTGAATTCCTAGGCCTTCATTAAAGTCAGTTAATGAAAATCCTACTCCAATACTCCTAATGCTTCCTTAATTTGTCATTACACTGAAATAAAATAAACTACTATCATCACATGACGATCCCACCAATTCATCTTTAGCATCATTTGTTTACACATTTTTAGGTAATAAACTTTCTCCTTAAATTTTTCTAAAATAAATTAATACTTTAATTACCTTCTTAAAGTACCACAACTCTAATAATGTGAATTTTATGTATTTTTTAATTTTTTATTACCTTTATTTTTATGAGATCTACTTTTTTAATTCGTCCAATCTAATCCTTAATCTGGGAAGTTATGTAATTGAATCAAGAACAAACCTCTTAGCATTGCATATTAAGGACTTTAATGTGAAGACAATTGTTTCACATATTTCATGTATCTAATTTATATTAGAGAATTACTTTAAAATAGAATTTGGACAATCTGAACATAAATCTTCTATTTTTGTTTCTTATTTTAATTTTCCTATTTTATCCAGCCTTTTTGAGTCATTTTTATCAATATTCATCCAAGGTAAACTTTGTTTCATTAAATATATTATTAAATAACCTAATGATTCTAAATCATCCTTTCCTGTTTATTCTATACCTTAATGAGCAGCTAAACTTGCATATCTACTTGTTCCAACAAAAGATATATTTTTTTTTTTATTAGATTTAATAATTATATTCCTAGATATTCCAAAATCAATTAGAAATATCTTGTCGGTATCAAATTTACTTAATATATTTTCTGGTTTTAAATCTCTATGTATTATATTTCTAAGTATAACTTAGTATTAAAACCTTTAATGAATTTATTCCAGAATCCATAATGCTTGAAATGCGATATTGTATATACATTGTAATGAAAACTTTTAGTAGTGTTTTTAAAAATAACTTAGGTCATGTCCAAGGAATTAGGTTATCATAACATTGCATTTCTTAAATTGACCATACCAAAATAACTCTGGAATCTATGAAACACCTTGTAGTTGTAACAAAACTTCAATCTAATTTCAACAACTCTAATACTTCTCTATTGAAACTACTATAACTTGCCATTTCTTTCTTTTCAACTTTTATTGCGACATTCTTTTTGCTCTTTATACATTTTCCAAAATAAACGATTCCAAATGAACCTTATGATATTTTTTTTATTATTTCATATTGATTATCAATAACATCTCCTAATTAAATTTCGTTCATAAATTTATTAATAGAAAGACTGATGATGTATTTAAAAATCAATTCTTATATTTAATATTTTTATATATTTAACTTTTATTTATGTCTCTGGTTTTCACTTTATAAAATTCAATAATATTATTGTTTTTAAATTTTAGAACTCACAATTTCAAATAAGACAAAATTTTTAGACTTTATTCATGATTTTATATTTTATCATAATTGCAAAGTTTTCATTTAGGGACTTGATATTAACTTAAATATTTAAAATTACTGATTATCAAATTTTATATTATTATAAAATTTTTGATAATTCGAAAGAGAAGGTTTGGATGTTTAATCCTAATTAAGTAATATATCCAGTTAAAACATTATCTTATAATAAAATAAACATGTATTTAATCGAATACTATAAGACAAATAATCAAAGTATACTACAGTCAAAGGCTAAACAGAAAGACATTACTATATAGATTATTTAAATATATATATGTAAAGTTAAATTGATAGCAAATTAATTTAAGATTGAGATTGCATATTAAATAATTAGGAATATATTCTAAAAATATGTAATATGATCAACATGAAAGATATCATATAAAGGATTAAACAGGATATAAATCTAAATCATATTTAAGGATATCTATGATGACATAAATCACTTTGCCCTTCTCTTTTTTGGTATTAAAATTAAAATTCAAAATTAATTCAGATTAATCTTTCTTTAATTTAAATCTTATGGAATAAAAGAGTCTTCATAAGAAAAAGATACCAAATATATATCAAGATGATTCCTTGAGAATGACCTTAAATATTACCCAATTAAACATTTTATAGTTCAAAAACCACCCATAAGTTAAAACCTAAATGAAATATATAGAATCTCTATTTGAATTATATTAATATCGAGTAATCAATCACGAAGCAATAAATTGAAATAACAAAATGCTTTGATTAATACCACAAAGGCTATCTGAAAATGTTAGGTAAAGAAAACATTAGAGACA
The DNA here is from genome assembly GCA_000733375.1 of Paramecium sexaurelia. NCBI lineage: Eukaryota > Ciliophora > Oligohymenophorea > Peniculida > Parameciidae > Paramecium > Paramecium sexaurelia. Next base: position 302,819 of record JPFM01000089.1, on the reverse strand, counting down.
TAATGTCATATATATTAATCTAAGTTGTATGAACTATTTACAGAAGGTAGTTTCTGTATATATCTATTTAATAAACTTAAATTCGCTATTTTTAGCATAAACGTTTTTACATCTAAGATATCAATTTAGTAATAGCTAAAAATTATGATTTTAAATTGAATTAATAACTAGATTTGGCTAAGGTCGTTGGATAACTAGTTGGCAAACTATTAATTTATTAACATTTATTTTTTTGTCTTTTCTAGTTTGAGAAGATATTAATTTTATTTTAAAATGTATTTGGTGAAGTCTTTTGTCATTTTTATTCAAACATAAAAAACTTAAGCAAATTTTGTAAATTTTTGATAAATTTAAAGCTATTATTGTTAATTTTTTTCTAATATTTAATTTATTTCAATTTTTAGAATAGTAAAAATAAAAATAAAAATTTAAATAATCTTAACAAAAGTAAATAAAAGTAACATTGTAGTAATAGATATTAAAATGATTTGATTTTTGAGGAAATTATAATTATTGCCTTGAACAAATGTGTATATTGATACTTTTATTTTAAATATCTGTTAAACTGGTATATATTAAATATTTAATTGGATATTATTAATTAATATTTACTGACATCATCTTCATTGCAATTTTAAAATCGAATCGAAAATATTATTAAGAATAATTAATTAATGGGTTGCGTTTAAAACAAGGCAACATAAGTTATGTCCCAAGGATTATTCAAATGAAAGAAAAGTAAAATTCAATAAACATTTTCATTAATCATTTCATACCATGATTAACAATACAATATACTAAAATTCCCATAATGAGAAGGAGGGAATTAAAAAAAGCAAAATCTCAAATACAAGTGCATGCACTCTAATTACTAAGGATTGAAAATGTATAATTTTAATATAATGTATTAATTATTTTTTCTATTTTTGTAAACCTAGCTGGAAGACATCAATATTTATTGACTTCACATACGATCACTTTATTTTAATGTATATCTTTAAATTTAATCTTTTTCTCAATCTGTTGTCCTGATATAAAAATTTAATCTTAGTTAATTATTTTACAAATATTGTGTACATTATATGTTTGATAATTAATATAACCATATAGAGTATGTAATCACTTAAAAGTTTAAAATCTTACTCTATTGTTTTTAAAACTTAGATAATTTATCATAGCCAACAGTTAAAAGCCATTTACTTGAGATTATTAATATTAAATTATAAAAAAAAGAGTTATGAAACTTTTTATCTCTGGATAGAATTTATTAAAAATAAATTAATAAATATAAAACATATTTCAGTCATTTTTTTTTTGACAAAGTAATGCTTCATTTAATGTCAACAATGTAGATCTTATAGCTTCACCACGAGGTTAAAATTTTATGGCCAAATAAATTTAGTAAATTTTATTAAAATTGTTTAAATTATTTAGTTAAAATTTTGTAAATACAAATTTGAATGCATCTTAAGAAAAGTTGTTAATTGACTCAAAGAATTACATTCTAACATTCTCATTTTGAAACAAATTAAATAAAGTCTCTAAGGTTTCATTCCTACTCACTTCCTCTTTGATAAAACTATTTATATCTTCTTAAATTCGCTTTATATTTTCTTCCTTTTCTAACAGTTTTTATATAGATTATAAATGCTATTATCGACTTTATTAATTTTAAGACAATTAATTTAGTTACTCTTAAATTTGATCTTTAGTTTCTTTGCTCTATATTAAATCATTTATATCTTTTAGCTTTTACTATCTTTTTTTTTCATTTTCAAGCTAATTATTAATTGCATTTAAGATTTCATTTCTACAATCTTTACTTTACAATAAGTTAATTATAAATTCTTTTATTTCCTATAGTGTATTTGTATTTTATAAGAGATAGTTTATCAACTCTAAAATTGAAATTTTACATCCTTTTTAATCTATGGAGTTATAAATATTGCTAATTAAAAAAATAGTTTAATGTTTATTTTCCTATTTATTTAAGGTCTGTAGTATTTCTGAACTTGTTGTTTCTCTTATGAACCCGTTAATTTCCACATTTTATAACAATCTAAAAAATAATTAATTAATAAATTTACTCAAAATTAACTTTAAAAAATATTAACATCAAAACTTTTTTTGTAAACGGATCTAATTCTTAAATGTTTCTTTCTATTTTCTGATAAATAAAGTCCTCATTTTAAATTTTTTTATTTGGAATTATTTATTCAAATTCAGGTAACAAAATTTACCAATCTGACAAAACAATCCTATATTAGTTTTAATTGTTTTAATGTGATTTAGATATCAAAAGATTATTTCTTTTGATTGTAAACATTCTCGAAAAAATTTATGAAGAGATTGTTTAATTTTCTGAACCGAAATTTTTTTTGCCTTAAAGAGCTAATTCAATAATTTGGATAACATCACAAGCAATCATCATTTTTTCTTCTAAAGTCACAAGTTGATGATGACTATAATTAATAATAAATGTAACATTACCTAAATGTATACAAATTAAATTATTCTAATTCGCAGATAATGTAACAATTATAATGTTCTGATTAATTATTTAATTCTTCTATCTTATAAAAATGATATCTTTAACAGTACTTATTGAAAAAGGAATTTTATTATTTTTAAGCATTTTTAACACTTTGAATCCACTTATTAATAAGATCCTTATTAACCATAGGTATTAATTTAACACAGCAATATTTATTATTAATTTTACCAATAAAAGTGCAAATAGGTGATTTCTATTTCTGTATAACTCTCACGATAGTAATATCACCTTTATATTCTGTAAATTCCTATACTTAAGAGAAATCATATTTATTTCCGATATCACAAATATTTTTGTTTGTTATTTTAGGTCCAATAAAATTTTTTTATTATGACATAGTGTATGTATTGTTTTATGATGAATTGTCATCTAATCTAAAATGTCTTCCTTAGCTTTCTTCCATTTTTTATATACTGTTTCTAAATGAGGAATTTTTCTCAACGATGCTAGAGATTGCATCTATAAAGTCTTTTACATCCTAATCAGATTATGTATCCTCCAATTTCTCCTATATTGGATTAATTTCATCTTATATTAAATTGAAGTCCTATACTATTGGATTAGGTTTATCCTCAATTTTAGGAAGTTATTTCTCTATGTTTGCTTACTACTCCTCTTTTTCAAACTTATTATTAGAATCTTCATATTATTAGATGTCTTAAAAGGATTTTTATTAAATATATTATATTTATTCTTCATTTTGATTTTATATTATTAATGGAACCTCCTATTATTTCTTTTCAACTACAGTTACTTCATTATTTGATTTTTCTTTCTAGAACTTATCTTATTTTATAATTGGTTTTTTTCCGCAACAACAACCCATTAAATTTTATTTATTAATTACTTTTATTAGCTTCAAGACATAGTTTATAAAGTAATTAAATTATGATATTTTTATAATGAATAGAACTATAGATTATATTCTATCTCACAACTTTTGAAATAATCATGTTTCTTTATTATAAATAAATTACTTATTATATAGTTGGTAATTAACTTAGATATTATTTAGTTTTATATATTTGATAAATTTTTCATACTCTATTTAATGTCAAACAATTAAAATACCTAGCTGGAAACTCTTAGAAATTTAAAAAAGAGATATGATTGGTTAGAAACTTAAATAAATTAATTACAATAAAAAGATAAGTATATTTTTTACTTTAATTTCACAAATGATGAAGAATTTACAACAAGATTAGAAAAATTAGTAACATTGAAGCCATAAGAAAGTAATTTTAAATTTGGTGAATATCTTGGATAGAATAAAGAATAATCTTTGGCCTTCTATTATTTTTCAGGAATTGCAACAAAGAATAAAATTGAAGAAATCAATTTTTATGAATTAACAACGTTTAAGCTAATTTTTTGTAAATTAGTTAAATTGAAAAAGCAATTAGAAATGAAAATTATTCTTCATTATCACGAGGGAGATAGTTAAATTAATGATTTTAAAGTTACTATTCAAAATCACATTTATGTATTATTGGATGGATTATTTGAAGAATAAAAGAATGTTTTGTTACTATTTAGTGATTCTAAACTTCAAAAATGTAAATGTTATCAAGCATCCATTTACAACTTATAATAAAATATCATAACTTTTGAACATAAAAATGAAGATTTATTACAAAAAATAGACTCTTCAATTAATTATTTCACTTATACATACAATTAATATTGTTCAATAGGGTATCTTTGTTACAAATACTTAACTCTTTAAATGAATGTAATCTCAAAATAATTAGTAAATTAGCTTAAAATAATTTAACATAACATATATAGTTTACTTGAATTACCAATTAATTCAAATAATGGATAATTGGCAGATAATTACGTAAAGTCTTTTTCAAAATATTTATATTCTTTTATTGTCAGATTTAATCAAATAATTTAAAAAGAATAAATTTCGTAAGCCTCCATAACTGTAGAAATGAATCAAGCAATAAATTATTGGGAAGATCGTATCTTGCAATAATTAGAATAATTAAAAACAAAAAACGCTAAGATTAATATATTTTGTTCAAGAAACCCAAAAATATTTAATTTTAATTTTGAATTAATTTAACTCGAAAATCGAGAAGTTTTTAATTTTTTTTCAGCTTTTCAGAATACAGACTTACTAAAAGAAGAATTGAAAATTATTTCATAACAAAATTCGACATGGATTAAGTACTTTGATATGCATTTGCCATATAGTTTAAAATTTTTATCAGAAATACCTAATTTAGTGAACAAATAGGAGAAGATTGATGGATTAATGGTTTGTTTATTAGGTTTAACAAAAGTAGGTAAAAGTACTTTGTTAAATATATTAAGCAATTTATAGAATATGGATGTAGTTAAAAATAGTAACAATAAAGATGCATTCATCGTAAAATCTTAAGCAGCAGCAGCAGATATTTAGATTTCTGATCGATGTTTAAGCGAAACTTAATTAACTTTTGATATTAAGATTGATGATATAATATTCACAGACACGCCAGGTTTTTAAGATACAGATAGTTAAAAAAGATTGTTTCATTAATTAAGAATTTTCAAGTAATTATTATTGTATAAATTTTCAGTAATTTAGAGAGATCTTCATAAATTGTTTTTTTAGTTTTAATAGATGGAGAAAAATTATGTGAAAATAAAAATGATCTTTTTTAAACATTGGAATATATCAATATATTCTTTGGTAATAGATTAGGCCTTAATTAATTAAAGTCATTTATTTTACCTGTATTCAATAAATTAAGAGCAGATACAATGAAAAAAATAATAGAAAAATGGGATAATGAAATTATGAGGAATTGTGAAGATGATAAATTAAGCATTTTATTAAATGTAATAAAAAGTTAGATTGATCTTAATAGATATATTGAGATTAAAAATGCTAAATTTTATAAAAATACTTAACAAAGAAGTTATTTAGAATTAAAGAAAGAATAGGAAGAAATATAGGATTAAATTATTAGATTGGCAAGAGATTAAAAATTTTAAGAAATTTCTTAGGTATAACAAAAATTAGATTCAATAAACAGTAAACTAGATTAAATAGAAAATTCATAGTAATAAATCAACTTTGAAGAATTATGTGAGATTAAAACTAAAGTTTTTCATTTATCCAATTAATTAAGATAAGAATAATATCAACAATAATCTAAATTTGTATTTACTTGTAGTTTAACTCCTGAAATGAAAGAACATTATGAAATAGTAATACAAAATTCGCATTTGGTTTGTGATCATTTAATTTAGTTAATTACAGATGTAATCATAAACGATCTTTTATTTGATCAACCTAATAAAATAGAAGTTATTTTACATTAAGTGGAAATTATTAAAACATTGATAATGTAATTTTAAAATCTAAAAAAAGATAAATTTCAAATTTTTGATAGTTTAATAAAATAATTTGGTCAAGTTTTTAACAAATATAAATTAATTACAGATTTGAGAGATAAATTAAAAAATGTTAATCATTTGTCTTCTTACATATTAGATAATAATTTCAGTATCAGAATAGATTACTTAGAATTATAAATAAAAAATTTAGATACAGTGTTATAAAATAATATGAGAGAAAATACCTAAATTTAAAATACTCTAAAATTTAGTCTTCATTAAGTGATAACATTTTTTAGAAAACTTTTACCTAAAGCATAAACGAATTATCAATAATAATAAATAGAAGAAGCGAATGAAAGATATAAATTGGAAGTAATAAAATATGAATATCTAATTTTAAAAAGTACAATCCAAAATTTTAATATGCAATGAATGAAAAATAATGATTTAAAAAGGATTTAACTCTTATTTATATGTATTTATAATAATTTTTTGAATATTAAATATTATATAAAAGTGAAAAAAAGAAAATAAAAGGATAAAATTATTTTAATTTGTGAAAAAATACCAATAAGAGTTTTACATATATTAAATTATCTTTTGTTTATTAATAAAGACTTTAATACAAAAGATTATCATACTCTTCTTTTTCCGATAAAACATTTATGAATAATTACTAAAGATACATCTAGAAATTAATAAAATTTTACATGATTAAGTTAAATATAGATTATTGAAATAATCTTATAATTTTTCTAATCTTTATCTTAATAATTTATTTCCTTTTTCATTGTAAATTCCAAAAATTTAAATTTCGAAATGGTTCTAATCCTAAATATCATAATTTATTTAAATGTAAACTTAATTAGATAAATTACATTCTAAAATTTCAATTAAAATAATGAAAAGAGCTTCTTTATATCCTAAGAAAGTAAAATTTAAAAGTTCTTTAGCCAAAATAATTAATTTTTATGAATAGAGTAATTTAAGATTAGAAAAGACTTTGCTTAAATTAATCTATTTTATTTTTTTCTACTCAAGTTTTTCTTATAAATAATGATATATAATCAACTTAAACAATCCTTTTAAATTTGAAGATTTTTAAATAAGAATCATCTTAAATTATTTGTAGATGCTTTTCAGCAAAATTTAATATTTAAATTGGAACTATTTTTCTATAACCAAATTTTATTAAACCCCTAGGTTGCATTTGATTTAATCTAATTTTATCAATATAATGGGGTTTGTTCCTTAGAAGATTGAATATGTTATTTCTTAAGCTTTTTGATTTAAATCAATAAATAGGGACTAGTTAATAATATTACCATTTTGTTTTTCAAATTTATCAATTTATTTATGTAGATAGTTTTCTAAATTTATTTTTTTTGTAAAGTTAATTTCGATTTTCTTAGGAAGTTCTTTAATTCTTCATTAGAATCACATTTAACAATGAACTAAAATGATCCTTTTAAAACAAACATGCGTCTTAATTGATCAAAACTAAATATCAAACATGGATCTGAAATCATGCTTAATAATATCTAATCCCATTATTCATTAATAAGTGTAAGCTAAAATTTTGATCTTTCTGCAGCAACATTCTAATAAAATGAAAATAAAAGTAAGAAGCAAATCAAGAATGCGGACAAAACAAATGCCCAAGAAAAGTTAGGCTAATAAGTTATAAAGTAACCTAAATAAATTGAGAAAAATGATAAAACTTAAATTAAAGCATCAATAAATTCTCCAGAAGCTATTATTACAAATTAAAATGAAACTATTAAGGCAGAAGCTAATTAGTAATGAAATTAATTCTTGCTGTCATCAACTCTCATATAAGGTATGATCATTAAGTAATTAATAAAAATTAATGCAAAGCGACAGTATTGAGGTTTGATTGATAGGATAGCAATTAGACATAAATCACTTGTAAAATATCCTATTGATCCATAAAACTCATCAAGGCTTTCAGTTATAATAGAAAATGTCCCCTTTACAATAACAACAAGAAAAGTTAAATAAATTATTTTTTTTACTAAAGGTATTCTCTTTTCCTCTTACTAAATTTCTTAATACTTCTCTTCAAGTTTCGAATCTTTAAATTACAATGTATACCTGTTTATCATTGTATAAATAATTCAAGTTTTAAGAAAATAATTCTGATGTAATTAATTGATAATGAAATTTTTAAATATTAATTAAACAAAGCTTATCTGACATGATCAATAAATTTATTATAAGAAAGTAATCAAATGATCTAAAAATAGTACAGACATTCATTGTTTTGGTTTTTTTTAAATTTATAAAAAATATTGAATGTCTATTTAATCCATAATAGAAAAATAGTGATCCTATAAGTCTAATAATTTAAAAGAATAATATGTTAGGAAAAATACTTTATTTAGGATGATAAACAAAAATTAAAGTTCATTAGATGAATCAAATTTTTTTTATAAATTGATATAGTTATATAATTAGAAAATAATTCAAATTTCAAAGTGATGCAGCCGTCTAAATAATAATAATAATTATCAGTATAAGCTTAAAAAGAAAGAGGTAAAAATTGAGACAATCGTTAGATCGCTTGAAAGCTTAGAGAGAAGGATAGTTAAATAAAAAAGAATAGGCTCTTAATAAATTAAGTGATGATGAAGTAATAGCCTAACTAAAAGCAAAAGGATTAGGCGTATATGGAACAAAATAAGAGAAATTAGACAGATTAAAAAAAGCTAATGGTAAATATCATATATATATATAAAGGGATTGAAAGTAATAATAAGCAAGAGCCAGTTCCTCAATAATAGTAATAATAACTACAATAATAATAATAATAGTAACAACAACAATAACAACAATAACAATAGCAAATTGCTGCATAGTAGTAAGTTCAATAGCCAAAGGGGTCAGTCGTTGACAATATTAAAAAGATGGAATAATAAAGAGAGGAGCGTCGTAAAAATATGTAAGAAATGAAGAGAGAGAAAGCAGAGAGAGAAGAATAGAATTAAATATTAGGCAAAAATGTCGATGTGGAATTTGAAATAATGATCGATAAGAGTAGACTAAAGGGAGGATTAATTTAAGAACATTAAACTACATAAAATATAAAATTATGCGTATGTGTTAGAAAGAGACCAATTTTCAAAAAAGAGGAAGTCGGAGGTGAAATAGATGCAATAAGTTGTGCAAATCCAATGATAAGAGTACATGAACCAAAATTAAAAGTAGATGGCATAACTAAATATGTAGAAAACCATGATTTTTAATTTGATAATACATTCAGTGAAGTTGAATAAGGCAAAGATATTTATGATGTAAGTTTAGCTCCGTTAATGGATTTACTAGTAAATTAAGGAGTTGTTACTTGCTTTGCATATGGTTAAACAGGTTCTGGTAAAACATACACGATGAAAAGTATTTAGGAATTGTTAGCAGCCGATTTATATAAGTTAATTAGTGCATCTTCATCGTATAAGATATTTGTATCATTTTTTGAAATATACGGTGGAAAATGTTATGATTTATTGAATAGTAAAGCGCCATTGTAAATATTGGAAGATAAAAATAATAATATATAAATATAAGGATTAGTTGAGAAGCCAAGCGAATCAGAATATGAATTATTTTAATTAATGGAATTAGCTAATTCAGTCAGAACTACTCATGCAACAGTTGCAAATGACACGTCATCAAGATCTCATTCAATATGTTAAATTGCAATAAGATAAGGGTATTCAGATATTGGGAAATTAATCTTGGTTGATTTGGCTGGATCAGAAAGAGCATAGGATACATAATCTAACAATAGATAAAGGAGGTTGGAAGGAGCTGAAATCAATAAAAGTTTATTAGCTTTAAAAGAATGCATTAGAGCTATGGATTCTGGATAAGGTCATGTACCTTTTCGAGCTTCTAAACTTACTTTAGTATTGAGAGATTCTTTTACTGCCAAATCTAATAAATCAAGAATTATTATGATTGCTTGTGTAAGTCCTGGAAGTTCATCTGCTGATCATTCTTTGAATACTTTAAGATATGCTGATAGATTAAAGGATAAATCTAATTAAGCCAAAGTTTAATTAGAAGAAAGAGAGGTTACAAATGAAGAATTATTATATCGATAACAGCAAATTTAGGATAAATAACCAGATAACAAATAATAGTTAGTAGATAAAGCAAATCCTCCATTATAATTACCAAAAATTAATGATTCTAGAAACCAAAATAATTAAAATGCTGCTAATATTAAAAAAAATCAATCATAAATCCCTGATAAAGAAAAACCTAAATCTTAACCTGTACCGCCAAAATAATAGAAAAGAGTTAATTCAGTATAAGAAGATTCGGACGATGAGGTTCCAGCTGAAGAATTAGTTAATAAAAATAATGGCTAAGTCAAAGAAGATGTTAGGTGTATGAAAGAAACTATGATGAAAAATTAATAAAATAATGCTAATGGAAATGGGAATGAATTTTTTGATTTTCATGAAAAAGTTAATACAATTTTTGAAGAATAGGATGAAATACTTAATATTCACATGGCTGCAATAAAAGTATTTTAATCTATTATTCTTTTTAGGAAGACGCTAAATTATTACAATAGGAAAGTGAATTAATTCAATCAATCTAAGGTGTTGGAATTGTAGATTATGATGTGGATACTTATGTTTCTAATTTAGAAGCCTTTATTAAAAAAAAATTAAAAATCTATAATTTATTGAACAAAAAACTTTTAGTCTTTAAGTAATAATTATATATTTCATAATAGAACACATTTGAAAGAAGAAGAAGAGATAAGTTCCAAAATGAAGAATACATTCTATTATTGAAAATAAATAAATTAATTATAGTATTAATCTATATCTCTAATTAGTTTATCATTAAAATTTATAATCTAATATTACTCTTTTGTTACATTCATAATTTTTATATTAGATATTATGATATAATATTTTAAACCAAATCAATTCTTAAATTTGAAAACTATCTTCCAAAATTTTATATGAATTATGAAGTTTTAGAGTTAAGATTTTTTGTGAAAGCAATTTGGGAACATCAAATGAATGTTATTATTTCATAAATTCTACAGGTTCCTAAAGAAAATTAGTTAAAGTGATGATTTTATTGATAAACCACAATTCGAGTTCCCTGAGAAATAATTAAATAAAGGAAAGATGAAAGTGTTGTTAGAAGTATTCTTACAAATATCATAAATAAATTATGAAAATAATTCATATTTAAGATTATTTAAATTGGTTAATTCAAAAATTAAAATTTTAAACTTATAAAAGATTTATGAAGAATAATTGTATGAATAAAAATAAATTGATGATTTGCTTTTGAAAAAGATATCTTTAATGGTTTAAATTTTGTGAATAATATGTTTAGTTAAAAGATAGTATATTAGATTGAAATAAATATTTAGTGATCAAATAATTATAATATTAATGTATGAACCATAAGTAGTAAAAATAATAGTTGTTGGTGAATCATGTGCAGGAAAAACATCTTTACTATAATAATATTGTTTTCAAGAATTTAATCAAAATCATTATGCAACCATAGGTTGTGATTACACTTTAAAGTTGATTAAAAAAAATGGGACTTAATTGAAATTATAACTTTGGGATGTGGCTGGTATGTATGAATTGAAATTTTAGGATAGGAGAGATTTTAGAATTTATCAAAAATTTTTATACGATAAGCTAAGGGTTGTTTAATAATGTGCGATATTACAGATAAGAAATCCTTGGAATCAGCCTTGTCTTGGCGTAATGTTGTAAAGGATGTTGCAGATGATGTTCCTATATTTCTTATTTAAAATAAAACTGATTTATTGTCAGGAGAGAGAGAAGAATTTTAGACCGAAGAATATTTAAATCAATTTGCACAACTGAACAATTTTACTAATAGCTACTAAATAAGCGTTAAATTAAATGAAAAAGTAGATTTGATATTTTAAGATCTTGTGGATGTAATGATAGAGAAAGGAGTAATAAAATTAGAAGAGAGTATAATAAAGAGGTATTATTAATATAATAATTATAAAAGTTCTTTTATTATTAAAAATGACTTTAATGATCAACATAAAAAAAAGAAAAGTGAATGTTGTTGATTATAAATATGTTAGTACTTATTTTCTATAATAACTTAAAAACTAAATAAAATGAATTAAATATCATTATTCATAAATATCACAAAAAGCTTGTCTTGTTAATACATTAGATCTGCTAATTATTCTGTTTTAAGTATCCAAAATGAAAGGAGCAGCCCTATCTTCAATTCGTATAATCTCTCCATTAGTTATAATAACAATTCCTGGATCAAGTGTTCCAATTATTAATGATTAATATTCTTAATTCTTAACAATTGCAAGCTAAACAATAGCACTATTCATTTGGTATTCATAAAGCTTTTAAAATTCTGGGAATGTTGAAAAGATAACTTTGCCACTTGAATCTCCTGTTAATATTTAATTTCCATTAATATGATAATGCATAATTTAACCTTTATGACCGATATCAATAGTATTATCATTGAATGAGATTTTATTCCCCATAACATATAATGTATCATTACAAGAAGCTAATTATGTTACCCAATGTTGATCCTCTTGGATGGATTTCAATTCAACTGTTTCTAAGTCATATATTAATAATTTTTCTGATGTTGTTCCAACATATAATTCTTCTTTATGAACACATAAAGAAAGTGGAATTTCTGGCAATTAGGTAGTTTTTGGTTCTTAATCACCTTTATAAATTTTTAAAGTTCCATTTACGGAAGCAATAATATGATATTCATTATGAATCAAAGCATCTGCAATTGCGTATTCATTTCCTTCCTTTTTGTATATTAACTTCAAAGATTCAAAATCCCACACTGATAAGTCATGATCATTGCCTATGCTAACAAAAGCGTTCAAATTTGGATGTTTAACAAACTTAAAGAGAGTACCATGTAAAGAAATATCAATTAATTCAGAATGCACCCTTTTTCCTTTTAACATAATATTTATATTAATAAAATTTAATCCATTGCTAAAGCTCATATTCTGAATCAAATTTGATTTTGGGTAGCTTCAAATTTTCATATACTTTTTCATTAAGATCTCTAATAAAATGCCTAAAAAATTAACCGATTTTTTGTATCTTTTTTATTTAACTTCTTAATTATTTGCAATTACTAAATTTCTGTTTTTCAAAGATGGAAAATTTTGTACATTAAAACTATTTGTAGATTAATTATTCGGTTTAAAAATAGAAATAATTATTTTGATAACTAATGAATTATTTAGAAATCATTACATAAATAAGTATGAAGAAATTAAATTAGATCCATATCTGTATAAGTGTATATAAATCTCAATTATGGAGTTTCGTAATTTGCAAACGAGAGACTTTCTCATCAAATCCAATTTTAAAAAGTTTTGCATTTGTGTAAAATATTGGGAACCAGATTTTATTTTTTGTTATGATCATTTTTATTTGTAAACTTACTTCTTATAAATACTATGAACAATAAGATTTTATTTGGGATTTTTTGGGAATAATATTATTTTACTAAATTTTATATTGTAGACTCCAAATTTATATATTTAACTACTAAATCTAATATATTACAAAAAGTAAAATATGCTGCACAAATACTCATATTTTTTTCTTTATTCAGTTTTTGTAGATATATAAATAAATATTAAAAATATATCATTATATAAAATTCTATTCATTAGATTTCATTATTAAGTTGTTAAAAAATTTTTTATTTTGATTTTTAACTCTTTATCTTTTGGATTACTCCCATTATACTTCCAATTTTGAGTTGATGAACTTTTAGTGGTTCATCAGGAATGATTAACTTTTCTTTTTTCAACATCATTTCTAATTTGGTTGTTATTACATTAACAGATTTTTTTTTCACAAATTTGATTGCAGGAGTTGTTATCTTTCGATTGGTCTCAATAGATTATTATGATACACTTCTTAATTTTGCAATTTTGCTCATAAATTCATCAATAGCTTATTTACTACAATTACTATCCTTCAACCTTTATCGAATTCCTGTCATTATTGTTTGATTTTTATCTGATAAATTCTTTGGCAATGTTTCATTTAATTATTCCATTGTGCTTGCTTCAATTGAAGCCTGTTATTTAGAATACAAATCAGCAACACTTTAATTGTTGGAAATAATCAACTCTATCCATAATGCACAACTTTACTCTTGTGTATGATTCTGTCTGGACTTTATGAAATGAATGTATTTTGATCTTTAGGAGGAGATTGTTGTTTTATCAATGTTCTCTCTGTTATTGACTTTATCTAATGATGATTCAATTTTATTATTCTTGATTTCTTTTCATCCCTCTCTAAGGTTTTCTCTCTATATGATATTATACGAGGTTAACTGTTGCAAACAGTTTTCTTTTTCATTCGTAAATCCAACAATGCAATTATTTCATCTATATTTTCTGGCTCTGTGCAATCTATTGATTTATCTTTTAAATTCATTTTTGCTATTTCTTACTGCAATTTTTTTATGTTTATAACAATTGAATGTAAATAAGAAAAATAATCTTACTAACTATTATTCGCAGTCATAAAATCTAAGTAACTAACCTTTTAAAACGCTCTTTAACTTAAACCCAATTTATGCATTGCTATTTAAGTTGCTTAACAATCAAAATCGATCTTTTATTCTAAAATTTATTTCATTTCTTGAATTGGCATTTTATTCATTTATCAATTTTAATAATAATGATTACTTATCATCAAAAATTTTTACATATATAAAAAGTATATATATCTAACTATTCAAAATAAATCTTAAATTTTTCAATGTATATTTATAACATAATTAATAGATTATATGATCAATTCATGGTATATTCTTATCTCTCATGCTAAGGTACTAATTACAATTTTGGTTTGATATTCATAGCCAATAATTCTTAAAATAACAATTTACAACAATAAGGTAATCTAATTTAATATACTTTATCTGTATTACAACCTCTACAAATTGTATCGCTCTTAAACATACCACAAACTTCACAAACATACACATTAAATGGGTCACTAGATAATAATAATCTCTCTATTAATAAATTTGATGCACCATAAGCTAAGAAACAATCCCTTTCCATTTCTCCAATACGTTAACCACCATCCTTAGCTCTTCCTTCAACAGGTTAACGAGTTAATTTTTCCATAGGTCCTTTTGCTCTTGCATGTATTTTATCAATTACCATATGTTTAAGTCTTTGATAAAAAATAGGACCTTAATATACATAACACTCCATATATTCCCCAGTGATTCCTGATATAAGACAGTCTTTTCCTTAAAAATGAAATCCTCTACGTAATAATTCTTCTCCCACTTATAAGACATTCTCTCCTCCAAATGCTGTACCATATTTAAACTTACCTTCTAATGCTCCCAATTTACCACATAATAATTCCATTAATTTTGCTATAGTCATTCTAGATGGATAACCATGAGGATTCATAATTAAATCAGGACACCATCCTTTCTCGTTAAATGGCATATCTTCTTAATTAACAATCAGACCAACAACTCCTTTCTACCCATGACGACTTGAAAATTTATCTCCTAATTCAGGTCTTCTTATTTATCTAAATATAGTTTTCACGGTTTTAAGTTTTTCTGTTCCATCATTGGTATTATTAACAAGTAAAACTCTATCAACAGTATAAGGCCATTTCTCTTTGAATACGGAGGGTGTATCTGATATTTAAATAGTATCAGCATTAGATGCATTATCAGGAACTTAAGGTGTCTTTTTATTTACATAAATATCTCCATGATGTAATTAGGCTCCTACTTTAGTTATGCCATCATTGTCAAGGGAATGATATTTCTTTATAAATTTCTTCTTAGTATCATGTGTTTTAGTTGGCGGCTATTCAATCCTTTCATTATATTTGCTTTCTTTGTTCCTTTAATTAATTTCACATTCAGTGACTGACTTTTTATATACTGCAGTTCTTCCAAATCCTCTATCTAGAGATGATTTATTCATAATAAGAGCATCTTCAATATCATAGCTTGAATAACTCATTACTGCCACTTAAGCATTATGTCCAGCTGGTAATCTATGTTGATTGACAGCTTCCATCGAAACTGTACGAACTAAAGGAGTTTAAGGATATATTAATTGATATAATTAGGTATCACATCGTATTTATGTATTCAATCCAATTATTCCTAAAGATTATTTACCCATTTGACATTGAAAAGTATTACGAGCACTCTGGTTGTGATGTGGGAATGGAACTAATCCTGTAACGCAACTCAAAATTGTCATTTAATCAATCTCTAAATGAGTAGTCTCTATTGTAACGTCGTTTATAGTCAATGCAATAAATGCGTTATCAGATTCATTAACATCTAAATATTCTACTTTCCCATTTTTAACAAAATTTTAAAATACTGTTTTTGCATCATTCTATTTGAATTCAATCATATCTTTTTAACTTAATTAAGGCACACCATCCTTTACTAAAATCAATGGTCTAACTAATCTACCACTATCACCTGAAATATTGACTATTTTCCTTAAATCGTCCTTATGAACTGAAACAAATTCATTTATCTTTCCTTTTCTTCTTAAAATTCTTAATTAATCAACGAATTTTTAAGGTCTTGCATGCATACCAACAATGATACCATTTAGATAAACAATATAATTTTTATGAAATTCACTTGGTTTAAAATGACATATATCTTCCACTCCCATAGACAATATAATTTTATAAACACTATCTTATATATCTTCTTAAGTGATATGTGTCAATAGAGCCAAAGTTTTTACCAAACCACAATCCTCACCATCTGGAGTATCTGCAGGACAAATCATTCCGAATTATGATCCCACTAATGCTCTTGGTCCGCTTACTTTAAGTGTTTTTTATACTTGACTTCTCATTTTTGTTAGCATTCCTAGTGCAGATGTATAAGATATTCTAGCAAGTAATTGTGTAACTCCTTATCTATCCATATGAAATCTTTAAATTGTCCATTTTCCAGTTTTGATAGCTCTATTTAATCCTTTACTTATATCAGCACCATGTTCCTTCATTTTCATTGTGACATCTTTAGGAGTGTATTTGCAATTTGCTTTCCCTAATTCTTTTTTTAAAATGCTTGATATTGTAGAATTTAGTCCTTTAAATAAATCTTCGAATAATAATTCAAGAAGATTGCCTGCGCATCTCATTCTTTTATTTCCATAATAATCTTTATCATCAACAAATCTTTTATCTTCAATAGCCAATATCAATCTTCTTACCATTTAACCTAAATATATAGCTTTAGGATAAAAGTCATATTTTTTGCAATTTACATGAGCCAAAAAAACTTATGCCAATTTCTCTCTGGCTTAGTCTGCATGATTTGATGACGAACTACCGAATTTACTATTAATTAATTTTCCAATATATTATAATGCATCTTATTGAGTTTTAATTTTCTCATCAGAGGAATCTTAAAAGCTCATAAGTAGTTTCTCAACAATGCTAGATTCAGTACCTATTAATTCGATTATTTCTTTGTCATTTACAATACCTAATGCTTTAAAAACTATAAAAAGAGGAGCATCTTTAAAGCTAGAAGATTTTACATAAAATTTATTCTTTTTTAAAATAATCGATGCTTTTGATTTAGTTTCTAATTGATAAGATTGAACTGTAGATACATATTGATCTGTCTTATTATCAATATCTACAATAATTCTATTGTCTACAACTTACTCTAGTATGAGAATAACTTTCTCATTGCCTTCAATAATAAAATATCCTATAAATCATTAAAATAATGTTCTACCTTTCGGATCGTATGGACATTCACCATATTAATAAATTTCAGCTTCAGTTTTGCCAGACAAATTACATTTCTTTGATCCCAACATTATTGGCATTCTCCCAATTAAAACATCCTTCTCTATGACTGGCTCTCTTCCCTTCATATGAATACGGACATTCACACTATTTGTATGTTAATATCTTTTACTAAATATCTCCAGCATAAGTCTAATCATTTAATCTGCATTCATGAGGATATAATAAACTTCGTAATGAATACTTATCCCAACTACTTGTAAATGTTGGATTTTCCACTCTAATCGATAAATACCTAATTATTTTATGATGAAATATTACTCCAAAAGGAAAGCTGAATCACTTTCACAAGTAATCCTCTAATTTAATGGAGACTTCACTATCTACTCTAAACGCTATTCAATGAAGTAATTGAATGAATCTATATGTTATTTTTACAATCCACGAAATGATAAATAAGATGTGATTAGTTTATCCTTCTCAGAAATCATTAATTTTATTAATTATAGGTGACAATAATTCAAAAAGGCATGAATTATTGAAGAATAAGTGCTAATTTACCTGTTTAAGGTTCTAATATGTAATCACAATAAGAAATGTAATATAAACTTCTCATCATTGAAAGTAAATTTATTACTCAATAATTAGTGATAAATTTCCATTTTTCAAGAATTGCTATATTTGTATTAAATTACCTAAATTTGATTTATCAATCTTGATAATGAATTCAAAGAAATGACTGATGAAAAATTTATAGAACTAATTGCTATTTATTTTTCATCTGAAATGTTCTGACCAAAAGTAATTTTTATTTGAAAAATAAGTAATTTGTTTCTGAGTTACAATTATTTTAACTTTTATACCATTCAACCTATTGAATTTAAGGACAAATTAAGAAAATTAGCCTTTTTAAATACTATTTCCTGATAGAATTTAGAAATCTGTACATTTTACTTCAAAAATCAAGAATTTACAATAAAATTACAGAAAAGTGAAAATAATAAACCTAAGCTGAAGAAAATTAAAAATAAATTTATTTCAGAAAATTGTGAGATCTAATATTTTCTTATCCTTATAAAATTGCTTTATTTATTAATAATAGTAGAATAAATTAATTCTCTTTTAATTAAAATTGTATACAAGAATATTGCTAAATCCTAATTTGATCTACAATTATTTAATTTTATTCGATATTAATATGCATAATAACTTTCTTGATAAACATAATTGATAACACTATCTAAGTATCAATTAGCAAAATCATAACTGAATTAACTTAATCCATTATAAAATTTGAAATACAACTAAATTTAAAGATTCTAATTTATATTCTTAAAATAATAGTTTCAGAAAAGGATAAATTATTAAATTCAAAAGTTGCATTATTAAATTATTTTTTTTAATTGATGATGCTGAAAAACAACATCTTATTTACAAACAAGTCAAAAAATGATTAAAAAAATTAATTTTTTTCTATTCTTACGAATAATTTATATATTTTCATAATTTAAGAGTTAAAATAGTTAAGAATAACTTGATTTGTCGAGGTCAAAATTCTAATTGATCGTAAAAATAGCATTTCTTCCTTAAATTACAAGTTAAATAAAATAAATATGGAATTAAATCATTCCTTTACTTTTTTAATTATTTTTGATCAAATAAAAATTGAATCATTATTTATCAATATATTTACAATCTCAGATTTCCTTTAAACTTACAGGATCAACAGAAAATTCAATTTCAAAAGCAGTAGGCTTAAATCTTTCATTATAAATCAATTGGAATCTTGGTTGTCTAATTGGGAACATCTTATAAGCATAAAGCGAATGCACTCTATAACCTCTCTGTTTTGTTTATTCTGTAACCACTTTCAAAGTATTAAGATAATGTTTATAACAATTATTGGCACATTTGTTCTATAACATCTAACCATCAAAGCAGACTTCGAAGCATTATGCCACTAAATCCAAATATATTCACTTTTACCCTACTTTTTATATGTCATCAATTAATTCTTTCCTTTCCTCATTATTCATTTTTAAGGTTTTAAAAATATAACAAAAATATTAATCATTCTTTCACTTAAATTCAAGCTTTTTGCTTCATTTTAGAATTTCGTTATCTCTTAAATTCAATTTCAACTTAGAAATTACTTAATTAAACTTAAGTTGTCGCTATTAATTACTCTACTTAAAATAATCCATCTTTTAATTCTCATCAAAACAATATTTTAAAATCACTAAGTGTAATTTTATTTAATAAATTTATATCACTCTATTTTCTATCCCAAAGTTGTTGTTAGGTTATCTTCATTATTCATTTATGAAACATTTAAGATTGGAATTCTTAAAGCAGCTATTTAATTAATTGTATTATTATTATTTTTAATCAATTTATTTCTATTTAGTAATGTTCTTAGTTCATATTCTTTTAAGATTCAATATATTTATTATATTTAAAGTATTCTACTAAAATGCAAACTCAAATAATCATATAAAAGAAAAATAAAGAAATTAAAGCATAATTATTTAAGCATGATTCTATTCCTGGGAATATTTTTGATTTAGGGGGTGGATCATCCTCTTTTCATAGAGAAATAACTTATCTTTCAAATTTAACCTGAGTTTCGAAGGAGTGAAATAATTCTGTACTTAGTGATTTTTATTATAAAGTTAAATTGATATAATTTCATTTTAAATCAATGTTTCTGTGAACAATCATGAAAATTTAGATTTTTCATCATTACTATAGATAAATCGGAATTCAAATCTTATAATATTTTTTAATATTCATTGATTGATGATTCTAATTCTGAAATATATTTTTATTTCTATGCAATACTATATTTAACATCATCTAACATCTATTCATAATATATTTTCTAATATTAATCATATCTTAATTATTTCTCTGTTTTTTATAATTTAGGAGCAGTTGCTTCTATTTTCTTCTTTAATACAGCTCTTTACTTTTCTTTATCTTTAATTTTCTTTTTTTCTTTTTCTAATTCATCTATTTCATTTAGAGCTATTTCATCCTACTCCCTGAATTCAATAAATTGTTGTTTTTAATTAAATGGAGCTTTCTAAAATGCTTTCAAATTAACTTCATAATCAAGCAAAGAAATCTAATATTTATCTTTTTAAAGTTCAACTCGTTTTTAATATTCTTCATCATTACATTAATTCAATTTCTCTTAAATCTTTTGAAAATTATTTGTTTATTTTTCTTCTGATTTCGAATATTTTTGATATTATATTTTAACTCCATTAAACAGCATTCTTTTCTCCCCTACAGTATAAATATATTTCTTTTAATTCATAATTCTTTTCTTTCATTTACTAATTTAACTTCAAGTCTCTTTATTTTAATATTGGTTCTTTCTATCTCTTACTTCAATTCATCAATTTGTTTATTTGTCCCTGAATACATTTTATTTTTTAATTTGTTAGTTTGTTAAAAAAAATAAAAATATTATAAATCATATGCATATTTCAGAAATTATAATTCCTAATTGAGATAACTCAATGTAATGCGAAGATAGAAATCCTAAAATAATTGAAATTCTTTTGAGATTATATAATTATATTATAAATAATAAGATAGAATAAATCAATTATAATCTTGAAATATAAAAATAGATAGATAAAATAAATGTTTTATTTGATATAAATAATATCTTATTGTATAATAAAATCATAAACTCATATTAATGAGCACCAACCTTATTTTTAATTTTATGGATCTTCCTCTACTTTTTTGAATTATTATTTTCTGGCGTTTTCTTTTTATTGTAATATATCATTAATGAGTCCAATGAACATTTAATTGACATTAGACCCATTTTTTGCTGATGTTTCAAAAAATAATGCTTTGAATTAAGTAGCCAACTACTTTCCCTCATCATAACTAATAACTCTTTCAGATCCTAAATCGATTTTATTTCCAACAATAACAATAGATGGTACTTATTCCTACTTTTCAAACAATTATTAAAATAATAACAATGTATTTTTGATATCTTCAAAACTTTCTAAAGAATTAACAGCGTATGTAAATATTAATCCTTCCTTATCTTTCATCCACTAAGTTCTTAAGGATGTATATGCTTCTTAACCGCATGTATCAGATATCTTGCTAAATTTAATTATCATTTACTTCAATCTGACATTATTAATCACCAACAATTACTCTTTTTGTGTATTTATCTAAAAGAGTAAGACTATAATCTTCAAAAAATTCATTGTTAACCCATCTTGTTGTCAAATTTGATTTTCCAACAGATCCCATTCCTAATAAAGAAATCCTATATTAAACTAATTATTTTGATTCGGCAAAAGAATTTTAAAAATTAGAATTATAATTATTGAACTCTTCTCCCTAAATCAATAACACATTTTAAATTTACACTAGAAATGAAATAACTCCCTCCCATTTATATACTATCAATGTCGTTTATTTCTTTTCCTAACTGATCAAATATCCTTGAAGCTCTTAGTTCTAATTATCATAATAGACAAAAACCTAAAACACTTGAGCACATTTATAAAAATTTCCTTCGATCAGTTTCTTTTCTTAAATAATGCACTTTCATAGATTTACGGGGATTAGCATTATTGTATATCTGAATTGTAACATTATTTGTATTTATCATATAATAATTATTTTTTCTTTATAATTTCATAATTCTAAAATAAGAGTTAAACAACACACAATTAGTATGCATCGCACGCCTGAGTATTCATTAAAAATCAACCTAAAGAAATAATACAAGTAAGGTTATCTACAACGAAAAAATTGTTAAACTAAAAAAGAAAGTAAATCAGGCTAATTCTCACTTATAGAAAATGAAAAGGATTAAAGCTAACAATTCAATTATAGCTTAAACTCTATATTATTCATAAACTTCACCTGAGCCCTTTTATATATCTTATTTTATAAGAATGATTCTAACAATAAATTTAAGAATTAACGATAATAGGGATATCTAAATAAACTTCTAATTTACATTTTCCAATCTGTAAAATCTAGGTTAAAATCATATATATTTACAAATCAGACTTAAATCAATAATTTTACTTTATTTTAGTCTAATAAAAGTACAAATATTAGGACGTCTGAAAGCTTTCATTCATTTTTGATTATTTGTGAATTTCTCCTTTTTATTATAAATTTTCTTATCTTAAAATTAATATAACAGCTCCTTTCTCATATTTTTTTTAATTTATTGTATAATTATGAATTAATCTACCAAAAATTTATATCTATCTATTAAAAATTATTGAATAAATTAAAACTGCATTTTATATTGTTTAAAAGTTGTAAGATAAATTTTGTATTACATTTATATTTAAAGATACATAGTTAACAATTTTCAATAAGTTAATTTGTTTAACATATTTAAAATGATGTTAATGTATATATAATTATAATTTATTAAATTAGAGTTTTAATGATAATTTAATATAATTAATATAATAAAGTTTGACTTTTAATTTATTGTTGTAAGACGTTAATTCTTTTCAATTCTATATCCCTTTCAAACTAATTACAAAACTTTGATTGATAAAGTTTTAACATTATTAAAAAGGTGAACAATTTCATGAAATAATATATAAATGAATATTTTTGCTTCACACTTTAGCTTAAAATAGTAGTAATTGAAATGATCACTATTATAATTTTACTGAATTCGATAACTTTAATAATGATTAGATCTCAAAATGTAAAAAAGCTCTACTCAGTTATATTACCTCTGGGTTCGATTGAAAGATTTGTATTTTGAATGTAAAGCAAATTAAATATGTGCAAATGGAAATTTGGATAGATAATTTCTTATTTTTAATTAGTATGCTTCTATATGAATGATCAAAATAGAAAAAATTAAGCCAATAACTTAACTTATCAGATAAACCAATGCCAATTCAACAAATATGGATGATGAGGATAGTTTATTTAAAAGTATTTATAAAATTCTTTTTATTATCGCTTATTTCTTTAAAAAAAAGAAACTTGCTTATTTATCTGATATATCTATAATTCTTGTATAATTTTTATTACATATATATGGTGTTTAATATAAAAAGTAGAAAATAATTAAAAAATTAAGTTGTCATCCTTTTTTAACATTATTGCATTTGAGAAGGATTTCTTCCCAAGCGTCAGTCGACTTTTTGGGTCTTCTTCTAAAGTTACTTTCTATCATTCTTTTTAACTCTTTTGATTTATTGCTTAAAGGAGTTTGAGAGTTATAATCTGGATATTCTATCTAAATCTTGTAGAGAGAAGATTTGGTTGAAAGAGGTTAAATAATATTTTTGGTTTGATTTTCTTTATCTTCGTCTTCTATTTGCCAACGAGAGACAGTGAGTTCTTTTTCTTGAAAGAATTCGATTTCCGTTGATTAATTAATCATTATTTAATTTATAGAGAATTTTTAATCAAAATTGGTTATATAATTGTGTTCTTTCATACTTATAAAAATTATGATTGTCTTTTAACTCATCTTTATTCATTCTCTCTTTTGATTCACATATTTTGTATTTTTATCTTCGAAAATCATGACTATTCTTAAACAATTTGAATTTAGTTTAATCAAAGTGAAATCTATGTAAATTACAATAGTATTTTAATTGTTTGCTTACTAAATACATTTAACAATATATTTCTTATATCTAATTAAGATCTTGATTAGTCATTATTTTTGAGAACAAATCAATGGTCTAATCTTGGAATGAAATAAGATCTTTAATAATTAATTCAAAACAATAACGAAGCTTTTAATTTCTTTATCCTTCAATTATTCTTAACCCCAAACATTAAATATTTTAAATAACGAAACAATCTATAATTGGAATTCCGCAATATTATTACATACAAACTCTTTTAAGGTAAACATAATAGACTTGTAAAATTTAATGATATGTTAGAGGTTCTCTCAATTCTTAAAATTAAACTTTATTTTCAATTATGCTCTTTCTGTTGTCTGGTTCTTCCTTAAATTAATTTTAATCCAAAGACTGTTTTGGAGAATTATCCCAACAAGGAGCTACCGTGAGACTTTTAGAAATAGTCAAGTTTATTTCAGTAGGTAATCTTTCTAAAGTAAAACTGCAGTTAAGTGTATTTGTTATCATGCAAATATTTTAATCAGCGAACACTTCCTTTGAAAGAGAATGTTACTGAATCATTCTATGAAAAACACTTAAAAGTTTAATAATTTATTCAGGTTGCAGAGAACTATCCGATTGTTTTGATAGTTCTTCAAAAACATTTTGGATACCTATAAAATCCTATAAAAACCATACCAATTTTTAGAATCTGTTCACTCAAACCCTCTATATCGTCATTTTTATGATTCATCATACGAATTAGAGTTGATTTAATCATTTTTAATAAAATAATATTATCAGGAAATGAATCTACCCGTAATTGGATCTCTACTACCTATTCTATATTAAGGAATCTCAGAAACATTAAAAGATTGATGTTTCTTCTCCGAAGTAGGATTCCAATAGTCAAAAGCTGATGCCTTTTTAATTCTATCTTAATTTGCCTGAATAGTTATAATAAAATAATGTTTACATCTTGATTACTAATTATATCATATTTTTCTGGCTTTGGATGATAAACCAATTATCTTTAAGGAGGTTTAGGTTCTTAAGCAATTAATTAAGCAGTTTTATAATTTGACTTATCATCTCCCATTACTATCTGAGTGGCCATCAATGTGAGTTTATCCCTTATCGGTTTTGCTCTTGGGGGATTTTGATAGTCTTTGTAATTCTTATATTCTGAATTAAAATGAGTTTCCTTTTTATATGGCACATTAATATGATCTATATGTATTGTTGATGGATGCATATTCGCACACTAAATAAATCAATGGTGAATCTGTTACATTTTCCCTTTTAACTATTTCTTTGTTTGGTTTGTACTCCACTTCATAAACAGTTTCATTTGATTGTTACCATGGTTTCCATCCTATGTTATAGTGGTGTTCTCTCTATTCTAAAGCGATTGGAGGAGCATATTTGCCTATTCCAACATTAAGATTTTCTGAAATCCCCTTAAATACACCTTTATACCCTTCAGTTTAAGGACCTGGATCTCGATGAATTTTACGAACACTCATATTATATTATATTATTCATTATATAATTTCACATTTTTTCAATCCTCAATCAAAAGCTGATAAGGTTATTATTAAATTCGAGATCATTGAATTATAGATTGCAATTATAAATTATTATTTTTTCATACATTTGTTTTTTATTCTTTCTCCAAAAATAAAGCTTTAGTGATGAATAGAATAATCAGTAAATTTTCTAATAATTTTGAAAAATATATATCTAAGAAATCAATTTGTTAAAAAATTAGATTACAATTATTATCCTAATTCCATTCTAACTTTTTCCATTATAGAATCTATTATGTCCTCATTGTTTTCATCCTCTTATTAAAAGTATTTAATTTTTTCTTTATGTTAAACATCCTTTAATTTTTCTAATTTTTTCTTTTCTTTTATCTTTTAGAGCTATTTCTCTTTTTTATGTTTTTCATATAGAAAATCACTAAAACTCTAAATATTTATAAAATATTACAATAATTGAATAGCTTTAATAGGGAGAAAAGGCTTAAACAACTTTGGGATTGACTTTTAGAGGAGCTCTTCGGAATTATTAATGGTATGATCCCAATTGCTATGCTTTAGGCAACGAAATAATTTCTTTAATGTTAGGTTCTATTATCATTCTAGCATGTATCCTTTTAGTAGAATTCATATTAGGATTAGTAGCTATATGTAATGAAGGTAGCGAAGGTTATGCTTTTTCGTGCATATTAAAAAATTTATAAACAATTAATTAAATATATGATTTAACCTTAAAAAAGTCTATGTCAATTTTTCTCTTTTCTTTTTCTATAACTTTTAAAGGAAAAGTAGTATGTATTAATAAACGATTATATCCATTAGAATAATTTGTTAAAAATTAAATTATTGGTTTAAAGAAGGAAAAAAACTCATCACTGTAAATTCAAAGTTGTTAGAATTAAAATATTTTCTAATACTAACCTAAAGAACTTGAATCTGTCAAAAAAATAGGTTCCATATTTAAGTAATAATTTCAATAACTTATGTTAATAAATGATATTGTTATTCAATTTAAACATAAGAAAGGTATCCCTTAATATTCAGATACAAACTCCTTTGTTCCTTGATGAATTTAATTTATTATTATTATTAAGCCTTGCACATAATTGGTTTTACGTATTTGTATATAAATGATTTCTGCTATATATAAACTTTTGTATGATCTCATTTAATTTTATTCTTGTATGTAAAACTAATGAATTAGATTCTTTCTTATTGATGAAGGTTTAATTCGTGATGTAATTATTTGAGTATTCCTATAATTTTGTTCATTTTTGAGATGCATTAACTTAATTCATAAAAAATAATAAAGATATAAAATAAAATAATTTAGTTGATTATTAACAGTATTTCCATCAATTAATAATGTATAATTATATGATGTTTCTTTGTAAATATTTTTTTTTATTAATTTTAATTATTTAGAAAGTTGAATTAGATAATTGATAAAGGAGTTTAATTTATGTATTTAGGAGAGTAGACTGTGAGTATAAATAAATAAAGTTCCGTGAATGAAAAATTTAGAGTATTGTTTAGGATGAAAGTATGAATTTTTTGTTTTGGGAAATATTGCCAATTAAATAATAAATTCGATTAAATTATTTTTTTTTCCACATGTTCTAGAATATTCAACATATATATTTTTTAAGAAAAGTTAAAAGGAAATTATTAATATTTATTTTTCACACGTCATAAATTATGAAAACAATAATCCTCGTCGTACTTCTACTTGGAGCATGGGCATAGGAAAAGACAAACAAAGTCGAATGCCCAGTCATTGGTATTGATTTAGGTACAACATACTCTTGTGTTGGAATTTATAAAAATGGAAATGTAGAAATCATTCCAAACGAATAAGGAAACAGAATTACACCTTCTGTAGTTGCATTTACTGATGAAGAACGTCTTATTGGAGAGGCAGCCAAAAATTAGGCAGCAATCAACCCTGCTAGAACACTTTATGATGTAAAGAGATTGATTGGAAGAAAGTAAGAATTTTATCTTATATATATAATAGATTCACAGATTCAACAGTTCAATATGATAGAAAGTTTATGCCTTATGATATTGTTGATAAAGACACAAAGCCATATATTAAGGTGACTAACATCAAAGGTCATTAATCAAAGATTTTTGCCCCTGAAGAAATTTCTGCTATGGTATTGACTAAAATGAAAGAAATCTCAGAAACATATTTAGGAAAGAAAGTTATTAATGCAGTTGTCACAGTTCCAGCCTATTTCAATGATGCATAAAGATAAGCTACAAAAGATGCAGGAACCATCTCAGGTTTGAATGTTGTGAGAATTCTTAATGAACCAACAGCAGCAGCCATTGCTTATGGTCTTGATAAGAAAGATGGAGAAAAGAATATTTTAGTTTTTGATTTAGGAGGTGGTACTTTTGATGTCTCAATTTTGACAATTGATAATGGTGTTTTTGAAGTCGTTGCTACTTCAGGAGATACTCATTTAGGAGGAGAAGATTTTGATTAAAGAATTATTGATCACTTCATCAAAGTTATCAAAAAGAAACATAATAAAGATATTAGTGCAGATAAAAGAGCAATTTAAAAATTAAAGAGAGAAGTTGAAAAATCAAAGAGAGCACTTTCAGCCACTCATGAAACTAAGATTGAAATTGAAGATTTAGTTGATGGTTTGGATTTCAACGAAGTACTCACTAGAGCTAAGTTTGAAGAATTAAATAATGATTTATTCAAGAAGACTACTGGACCTATGTAAACTGCTTTGGAAGACTCTAAATTCAAAAAAACTGAAATTCACGAAATCGTTTTGGTTGGAGGATCAAGCAGAATTCCTAAAATTAGATAAATCGTTAAAGATTTCTTTAATGGAAAAGAAGCTAATACTGGTATCAATCCAGATGAAGCTGTTTGCTATGGTGCTGCAATTTAAGGTGGTATTATTTGTGGAGAAGAATCAAATGAAACCAAAGGTCTCATCGTTATTGATGCTACACCATTGAGTTTGGGTATTGAAACTGTTGGAGGAGTTATGACTAAAATTATTCCTAAGGGTTCTTACATTCCTACAAAGAAATCATAAGTTTTCACAACCTATTAAGATTAATAATAAACTGTTACTATTTCTGTGTTTGAAGGAGAAAGACCATTAGTCAAAGATAATCACAAATTAGGAACTTTCGATTTAACAGGCATTCCTCCAGCTCCTAGAGGTACTCCTTAAATTGAAGTAACTTTTGAAATTGATGCCAATGGTATCCTTCAAGTTGCTGCCTAAGACAAAGGTACTGGAAATAAAAATCAAATTGTTATTACAAACGATTCAGGAAGATTATCAAAGGAAGAAATTGATAAAATGTTGAGAGAAGCTGAAGAATTTGCTGAATAAGACAAAGCAGCTAAAGAAAGAATTGATGCTAAGAACTCTTTGGAAAGTTATATTTATTCAATGAAGAATCAAATTGAGGTAATTCATAAAATAAATTAAATTAGGATCCAGAAAAATTAGCTAATAAACTATCTGATGATGACAAAGACACAATTAAAGATGCATTGAAAGATAGTCAAGATTGGCTTGATAAGAATCAAAATGCTGAAAAAGAAGACTATGAAGAAGAACTTAAAGAATTGGAAAAGTAAATAGTTAATTTTAAATTTTAGAATTTGCAATCCAATCATTAGTAGAGTTTACTAATAATCTGGAAAATAATAATAAGCCTCAGATGATGATTATGATTCCGATTTATGATTTATGTATATTTCTGTGTGTTTTGAATTAATTATTCAATTTAATTAAGTTTATTAAAATAAAGTTCAGTGATTTACTATAAGAAAATTTTTATTTATTATGTAATATGATAATGTATTTATTCAATAACTCATCACATATAATAAGGAAATCTTATATGAGCATAGTTTTGCTGATATATAGATGGTCTATAAGAAATGTAGTTTTGAACTTAAAATTATTATTGATGTGATAAAAGTTGCTATTAACCCATTGAATTATATTGATATTCATATGGAGAATATTAATAGTAGTGGTTATTTTAAGGAAAATTTTGGATGGAATTTTACAATGTTTAGGGAGCTAAAACATCATAAACTATTTAATTTTACATTAAAATTCTAATTTTTAATTTGTCTCTAGAACATGTTCAAAATTTAAACTTTTATCATTGTTAATAAAATTTTGTTTGACCTCAACTTTCAATTCCTCTTGAGTTGGTTGAGCTTATTATACCATTTTAGTTGTCCTAATTTCATTCAAATATTAATCAATTAAATTTTAAACATTTTCATTTGGATTCTATATAATATGCAAAAGCAAATTCGTTTCTTCTTCTTTAGATAACTGATACATATTATTTATTTATAGTTACTTTTTCTTTCTTTATATTTCTCATAATACCATTGTATTAATTTTTAATTTAGTTTTCACTTCTACCTTTTATATGATGTTAGATCAATGCCCATCTTTTTCCATATTTATGAACCAATTGTATCAATTGCATTTTCTCTTTTTAATCCCATAAACATTTTTATATTGATGGGTTGAGAACATTCTTCCATCTTTCTCTTATCTGTTTAGGATATCTCTAGGTTTTGGAATGAGAATTAAACATAATAGTTAACTCAGTCCAATTATTTTTAACATAAAATTTTCTTAAAAATAATAATAATATTATTTACTAGGCTATATCTTTCAGAATCTAGTCTTCCTCTCGAGTCCATTAGTGTATTCTAAGGTTAGAATGTAACAAAGATATCCATTTAAGTTTTAATAATTGACAATCAACTTATAAAAGTTCTGTTAGAACTTCCCAATCTTTTTCATTCTATAAAATAAACTGAATATTTACAGGAACTAAGTTTGTTCTTTATTAAACTTATAATAGTTTAGCTACACACCAAATTAGAAGATATTTGTCCATCTAATGCCATTTTTTTCTATTTTTAGAATTCGTAACACTAGTTTAAGATAAAGAAAAACTTTACTTTGAAAATACATTTTCGTAATAGTCAATTAAGGAATTGTCTGTCGGAAACTTTGTTAGTTTGATTTTGACATATTAACTTATCTTCCCATAATCAAGCGGATTAGCATCCTTTGTGAATTCCAAGAATTTCTGCCATTAGAAACAAGCTCCATCACTCAATTACATCATAAAATTTAAATATTATATAAAGATTCAAAGTCTCATTTCTTAATTAAATATCATTTGTTCAAGAAGATTTGTTTTTTATTCTAAATAATTACATTTATTTGATTAACATGATTTTAAGTTTTTATATATGTATTATAGTATCCACTGTTGGAATTATGTTGTATTTTAAACTTGAATAAGTAGTTTTATCACTTTAATTAGTAATTTTCTTTAAAAACAATAGAATTGTTGCTTACACTCTTAGGCCATTCATTCTCTATTTAAAAACTGCTAAATAATATTTCTAATGCATTTACCTCCTCCTAACTTATTGACTTTTATTCCTATACCTTGACAAACTAGTTGTTCTATTTTTATACTTTTGCTTATTTTCAAGTCTTAAGTCTAAGAATCTCGCAAATCATTATCAATGGAATATGACTTAAAACATTATTAAAAATTAAGAGTTTCCTAAGCACTAAACTTAAATTCCTGAGCCATGTAAGAAAATAAAATCAAACAAAATTCATTAGCGCTCTTCGCTGATTAACATCCTCTTATCAACCTTCACAACAACAATTAGTATTCAAGAATATATTTTTAAAAATCAACAATATTTATGAAATAGGGACTCAAAAATAATAATTGTTATATTTTTTGTGGATTAGTATTTATTATTGTTCGAACTATTTTAAATTTTAATAATGGTATATGACCCTTATAAATATATATTTGGTCATTAAATCATAACACTGGAGAGCTTAGATTCAATATAAAATGAAACCCTATAATTTCAGAATTCCATATTTATAACAGATTAAATCAGACAAACTTTTAGGAATATATATTTATATAATATTATATAAAATAATTAAAACAAACTCCATTTGCATTCTTCAATTTTTCACTAATATCATATCTATTAAAGTTAATAAATAATTATTTTTTTTGTTCTCTAAGATGAATATTGAGGTATGTATTAAAAACAATTTCTTATTTTTACTGAAGTTTAATTATTTTATCTTTTTATACAGTGTTTTAGACTATATAGAATAGAATGATATAATATAAGAATATGAAATAAATGCAAATAAATTTTTTTTGATTATGTTATAATTACACATTAAATATTTTTTATATTAAAAATTTTTTCAGAAAAAAATTTATTTTTGCTTCAAAATATAAATTGTCTATTTTACTAGTTTTTTAATGTTATGAATTCTGAAATGATGAAAAGCAAATTGATTTATCATAAAATATGAAATCATTATAAACAAACTTAAAATCTTAAAATATAAAGTAAATTTAATTTACTTTTCAGAATGTAATTGTTTTTTTTTTAGTTTAATTTAATTTTTGGGATATTAGACATTGAATTAAATAAAAAAGTAGTGATAATTTTTAATAAAGCATATTCCTTATTTCCAAGTAAAGAAAAATTAATAGAATTATAAGAGGAGTCCTTTTTCTTATGTGAGTATAAGATTTGTTTTTTTTTATATAAAGTATTATGAAATAGTTAGTTTTCTCATTTCATATTAATTAAATTTATTAAAGGCGCCAATATTATGAATTAAAATTAGCAAGGACTTGAAGAATTGGTTAAGCAGAAGAAACAATTTCAATAATTGAAAAATCTACAACCAAAAAATAAGGAAAAAAATGATCAAGATCTTTAGGATTTTATAGTAAATGACATTGATGATGATGAATATTATGCAAATGATTCATAAGAGGAAGAAAAAAAAAAAATTCCTGAAAATTAACAATAGATAACACAATTTATGGGGTAAAATAGAAAGAAGAAATAAACAGGTATTAAACTTAATGATGATTTGGATGAGGTTGAATAGGTAATTCAATAATCAAAAGTAGAAAAAATTAGTGTAAAGTAGGTTGTTACTAATAGTGATGATCTATACAAAGCATAATTTAATGAACCTTTAAAACCAACTTAGCATTAATAATTATAAGAAGAAGATTTGGATGAAATTTTTAATGTGATATAAGTGAATAATGAAAAATAACAACAATAACAACAACAATAGCCAAAATCTTAGCAATAGCAAGCAAAAGAAGTTAATTAAAAACCATTACCTTTACATAGAAAAGTAGAAGTGAATCTAGAAGCTACCTAAGTTTAATTTAATCAATCAACTATTAACTAAAATTATATTATATCAAAAGATAGAGATACTTAGGATATTGTTGAGAAGGATTAGTCGATATTATTTTATTGGATTGATATCTATGAAGATCAAACTAGATTTCCAGGAAGTTTATTTCTTTTTGGCAAAGTAAAAAACCAAAAGCTTGATGTTTATGATTCATGCTCTCTTTTTTTCGAAGATTATCATAAAACAATATATTTATCATATGAAAATGAAAAATATACAGAATAATAACTTTTATAAGAGTGTTCAGTTGTTATGAAGAAATATTTAGGTCTAGGATAGAAAGACTATACATGCTAATTTGTTTATAAATAGTATGCATTTGAAATTGCAGATATATCTACAAGCAAATAATAATATTTAGAAGTGTCTTATACTCTGAAACATGGATCCGTAATCCCAGTAAGAATAGAAAGTCACATTTTTAGATATGCATTACAATCTACACAGACCTTAACTGAATAATTTTTGATATATAATAATATTAGAGGACCATGTTGGTTATAAATAAAATAATGTAAAAATTTGGTTACGAAAGAATTTTATTTGAAAACTTAACATTAACTTTAATTGGAGAAGAATGGGTTTTAGGTTTATGAATAAGGATAATGTATTCCAAATTTAAAATTACTTAGTTTTTGTCTTACTTAATGTAAGATGGAAAAGGATGAGTAAATAATTGCAATATCATACACAGTTTAGACTAATATTGATTAAAATGATGATGAAGTGCCTGAGTAAGTGTTTCACTATACTCTTGCGCGAATGCCAAATGATGATCCGTTACCTCCTGGTTATATAAAATCTTAAAATAAATAGGTGAAAGATTTTGAAACTGAGTATTCAATGATATCTTTCTTTTTGTAAACTGTAGAATAGATAGATCCTGATGGATTTGTTGGTCATGATATATAAAAGAAAAACATTGATTAACTCTTTGCTCGTGTTGCTAAATTAAAAATAAATGAATGGAATCGATTGAGTAGATTATAAAAGAGGGAATAGATGCCTAAGAATAACTTTTTGAGAAACAAATATATAATGATAGGAAGATTAGTAATAGATTTATGGGTTTAAGCATCGAATATGATAAAAAGTAATGATTACAGTATTACTTATTTGGCTAAAGAATTTTTGAAATAAGATACTTAAGACTTTTTGTAATTGGAATCAGATGTAACAAAGAGTTATACTGAAAATGCAAAGAGTTACTAGATTTTATTATAATTAAGTTAAAGGGAATCAAAATACATAATGTAAATTATGCAGAAATTAAATATAATTTCATTGACACGTGAATTAACAATAATATGTGGAAATGTATGGAATAGATCTTTACTAAATCAACGTGCCGAAAGAAATGAAATGTTATTGATGCATGAATTTTATTCGAGAGGATATATATTACCAGATAAAATGAGTAAGATCAATTTGTCAGATGAAGAAAAAGAATATTAAATTAAAGAATAAGAATCTAAAAAGACTTATGGAGGTGGATTAGTATTTGAACCAAAAGCAGACATCTATACTTAATATGTTTTACTTTTGGATTTCAATTCATTATATCCATCTATAATAATGGAATATAATATATGTTTTACCACTGTTCAAAGAGATAAAATTAATTTTGAAATTGAGAAAAAAGGAGAAGGAGAAGAAATAGTAGAAGAAACTAAAACTTAGAAAACGAAAAACAATAAAAAGAAAAAATAAAATATATAGGAAGAGACTGATTAAAATGAATAAAATCAGGAGTTTATAGGTTAAGTAGATCCAGAAGCTTAAAAAGGAATATTACCTCAAATTATCGAAAAATTAGTAGATATGAGAAAGTAAGCTAAGAGGAAGATGGCGTCATCGAAAGGATTAATGTAAAAAATTTATAATATTAAATAATTGGCTATCAAATTGGTTGCAAATTCAATATATGGTTGTTTAGGTTTTAGTAGTTCAAGATTTTATGCTATTGGAATAGCATCATTGATTACTAAAAAAGGTAGATAAATCCTCTTAGATTCTAAAGCCACTGTTGAAAGATAGAATGATGTTATTTATGGTGATACAGATTCAATGATGATTTGTGCCAGATCAGAAAAGGATTTAAAAGAAATATTAGAATTAGGTACTTAAATAGCCAAAGAAATTAATAAAAAGTATAAGAAATTAGTTTTAGCCATTGACGGAGTTTTTTAAACGCTTTTATTGATCAAGAAAAAAAAGTATGCTGGAATTAAAATAGATAATTTAGATGATTTAATCACTGGCAAAAGTAATGAAGAAATATTGAAGAGGGAAGTTAAAGGAATCGATATTGTCAGAAGAGAGTTTTGTGATATCTCTAAGAAATTGCAATCCAAAGTGTTGGATATTATATTATAAACAAAAAATAGAGAAGATATACATAAAGAATTAGTAACATTAATGCACGAAATCAGAAAAATGTTTGATTATTTAAGTGGTTATATAATTTTAGATGTGAATTAATTAATTTCAGAAAATAAATATTTAAAAGAAACTATACTTACTTCAGATTTTATTATTGTAAAACAATTAAATAAAGCACCACATGAATATGCAGATAGCATGAGTCTTCCTCATGTCTAAGTGGCGCTTAGAATGGTAAATGTGTATGGAAGATCATCTTAAAGTTTGGCACATCATTTTATTCGTTTTATAATATGTGAAGATCCTAGTATAAAGAATGTATCTTAAAGAGCCTTTACTGCTGAAGAATTAGAGGCCAAAAATCTAACAATAGATTATTAATATTATCTATCAACATAGATTTTTGATCCTATAGTTAGACTTTGCAAAAACATTTAAGTTGTTTCCATCTCAGAGTTGGCTTAAATCCTAGGACTCAAATCCTATTAATAGAAGATGTAAAATTATATAACTAATATTTAGTAAATTGAATAACAATATTTCAGAGATCAAATTTGATGAAGAAGAAACAAATCTTTTAAAAAATATAGAAAATTTTGTATTCAAATGCCCAGTGTGTAAAGAAGACTAAAAATACTCA
Source organism: Paramecium sexaurelia (assembly GCA_000733375.1). Taxonomy (NCBI): domain Eukaryota; phylum Ciliophora; class Oligohymenophorea; order Peniculida; family Parameciidae; genus Paramecium; species Paramecium sexaurelia. The sequence goes on along the minus strand of JPFM01000089.1, from coordinate 266,587 downwards.
TTGTTTTTTGATAAATAAGGGAGGTGTGTCATGTAATTAAAATGCCAAACTAAATAATGTACTTATAGCACAGATAATTTAAAATCGATATCTAATTAAACTAAACTAAAAATTAAAAAGGAAATTTGTAATTAATACTATAAAGGATATCTTCAATGTAAATCAACTATTCAAACTAATTTCTGCCTTTAAGAAACTTGTTTCGGAGATTGCTGCTAATAAGAAAATAAAAATAAAAAGTTAAAATAAAAATATGAGGAAGATATAGTAAATGATCAAGTTAATCTCTTAACATAGTTTTCATAGAAAGTCTTATCTGAAATAAATAAATCTACTGCCTAATAGTAACATAATAGCAAAGCAAGATAATATCAGATTCAAGAAGATAAATAATTTACCCAACCATATTGTGTAATCAAGCTAAATGATTTATTAAGAAAATTTAAAATTTGAGTTTATACATTTATATTTCAACAAGCATTTGTTAAATATATCCAAATTTTCAATAACTAATAAACGTATTTTATGAAACTATCTATTGATTAATTTGATAAATTCTGAATTTTTTTTTTTTATTATTGATATAATTCGAGTATTCAAATTCTTTAATACATAATCTTATCTTTGTTTTACATAGATTGATCTGAGATTTATGAGATATTCAATTTTTGGTTTGAGTGTATGATATAAAGAAAATTTTTTTATAAAATAATATTTATCAAATTTGAATCATAAACAATAAGGATTATGTTCCAATTGTTTAGAGTAAAATATTTCAAATTTTAATAAGAAGAAAACTTAATTCCCAATCATTCTGAAATTCAACTACTTAAATATTGGGATCATAATTTTTTTATAATAATGCATTTTAATTATTTAAACAAGGTATTTAATTGTTATTCATTCAAATCGGTTCAACATAATGAATTTTTGTACTCTTTAATTAAAGTTTTAATCAATCAATGATGTACATTCTTAAATAAATTATATTTATAAACTAAGCTAAATATTGCATAATATTATTTTTATTTTTGGGCTTGGTAAACACGATTTATTATATAAAATTCACGAAATTTGTATGCTTTACATAATCTTATTTTTTATCCCGAGATCTCAATTACATTCAATATAGAGATACTATTTTATATAGACTTAGTTACAATAATGTCTTTGTAAATTTTTTATAGCTCTCTGTTATATTCCTTATTAACCAATCAAATTAAAGAATAGCCACATTAAGCATTTTATATTCAAGTTTATTTTCAAATAAATAAAAATGGCACCATCAAAATCACCAAAGGCTGACGCCGCAAAAAAGACTGTTAAGACAGTTAAGACCAAGAAAGGTAATGATGAAAAGAAAAAGGCAAGAAGAAGATAAGAAACTTTTGCTCTTTATATTTACAAAGTCTTAAGATAAGTTCACCCAGAAATTGGTGTTTCAAGAAAAGCTATGAACATTATGAATTCATTTATCAATGATATCTTTGATAGAATTGCTCTTGAAGCCAGCAAATTGGTTAGATTTAACAAGAGAAGAACTCTTAGCTCAAGGGAAATCCAAACAGCAGTCAAGTTGCTCCTCCCAGGAGAATTGGCCAGACATGCAATCTCTGAAGGAACAAAAGCCGTCACCAAATACACAAGTGGTTGACTTATAAAAATTTAATTCACATCAAATTAAAATAATACCTCCATTTTCTATTTCCTTTTCAATTATTAGCTTTCATCTATATTATATTAGAATATCCCCATAGTTTGCTAAAATCAAATTAGGGAGTGTGAGTCTAATAATTAAATCATCATTTTAAATCTAAACAATCAAAAATCGAAATACAAAAAAATATCATTATTTTAAGAAAATTCATAAAATTAACCATCCTTATTAATTGTTTAAAATAATCTAATTAAAGAGAGATAAAAATAAATAAAATAATATTCTGGAAAATTTATTTAAACAATTTTGATTATTTTATGGCATCTATCTCGAAAATAATAATATAATCTATACTATTTGGATTTGCATTTTCACCAATTTGCAATTTTAAAGATTCTATTTGTTATTTATAGAATCATCTAAATTATAAGCAAATTTCAAATTGTAGAAATTTTATAATCGATTTGACTATTTCTTGTTAGTTTTATTAATTTCCCTTATTAATCAATATTATTTGGTCTTAAATAATTATTTTAGTGGAATAATATTAAATTGATTGAAGTTATCTTATTTAAATGAGCAATTTAACAATAATTCAATATTTTTATTAAATTATAAAGAGCTTTTCGGAACTTTCACCTAATATCCTTTAAGAAAATAACAATATAGATCTAATTTAGTGCAATTAATTTAAACTTTGAGATTTAAGCTATTTTATTAATTAATTAAGAGGTTGCTTTTTTTTTATAATTTAATAAATTAAATAGTCATATTTTTGTATATTACAAAATTAATCAAAATAAAATCTACATCTCAAGACTAGAATTCGTTGTTTAAATTACTTTTTCTTTTCTCAATTGCTTTGAATTTCTTTCCTAAAATTTTATTGTATATTATTTTGATTTATGATTTATTACAAATTAAATATACTTTATGGTTTGATTGATAAATGTAGATTTACATAAAAATTTATCGTTATTAAATAACTGAAAAAGTAAAATTATGTAATAATTTAAGATATATTCTATTTTATATTTATTTTACATGAGTTTATAATTTTTAAAGTTCTTATTATAGATGTTTTTTAATATTAATCAATTTAAATAACAATATCAATCATTTTTTTTGTAGAAACTTAAACTTAGGAATTTTAAATAAAATATTATAATTAATATTTTATGTAATTTGGTGAATTACTTTCTGAGTTTTTTATGATTTGGTTTTAATAAATTTTGATATTTAGGAAGGGATAAAAGGGTGATTTAAATTCTGTGAAATAAAATATTGAAATATATTTATATTAAAAGAAATAAATTTCTCCTTGAATAAATAATAATAATTTATGAAAATATTGAAACCGCCTCTCTAGGTTAGAGAAAAATAATGGGATAATCGATTTTATTTAGGAAAGCTGAGCGATCATGAAATTAAGAAATAGTTTATGATAAAGAAGAAATCAGTAAAAAGACCTACATCTACAAATAAAATCGTAGTTGATGAAAAATCGATAGCTATTAGGCTTTATGAATTATAATTAATTTGGGAATAATTTCGTATTCCTTAATTTCATAGGGCTTATTTTCTTTAATATAATGAAAAAGATCTTGATGCAATATTAAGAGAGACTGCCGAAATAAAGTTAAAGTAGTCAATTGTTTAAAAGTTAATGAGCTTAATAAAAGGCAGGGAAAGATGTTTAAATTTTTTACAAACTGAAAGTTTTGAGGAACATAAATTCTCAGAACTTTTATTTCATCTCAGAATTTTAACAGTCAATGTTATTGAGTAATTTAAAAAATGGAGAGATTCTTTAAATAGATGTGTTAGGTGGAGAATTGATGAAATAGATTATCTATAAAAATTAAGAGGAGATGTTGATTTTTTAAAGGAATATTATTAAGAATATTAAAGAGATCCATTTTTATTATGGCTATATAAATTAGGGAAGGCTGATACAGTCCATTAAAATTATCATTAAATATAGAAAGATATGATGAAAAGAATTCGCGATTGGTAATCATATTATATATATGTAATTTTAGTGAAATTCTACTTATAGAGAATGATTATTTTGACATGTAAACAAACATTTTATCAAGAAAGGAGGCTTAATTGATTAATAAATATTTAAGAGAATCCACAGTTTAAATTGAGGATCAATTAAGAGGTTAAGAATAATCATCTTAGAGTCCAGTTATTAAACAGACAAAAACAGTTTAGATTTTAGATAATCTAACCTTAGTTGAATAAGTGGTAAAAAATAAGGAGCAATTTACAAATTTATTGAATAAAGTTAAGAATGATAAAGATATTGAGAGCTCATTTCCTATAAGAGATAATTTATTTGAATTGATTGATTTTACAGATACTCATATTTTAGCTTTGATGTAACATTCAAAAATTAAAGGTATTTGCATCAGTTAAAGTGAACAATCTGAATAATATAGAAAAGTTATTATTGAATAAATCAAGTTAGACAATATTCAACTGTTTCCATAATTTATCTAATAAATTAATAATCATTTAAAAGGAAATGAAATAACAATTAAATTAGTTCATTATGTTTAAAATGAAAAATTGATTGATTGTGAATATCTAAAGGTTGTATTAAAATAAGAAGGATTTAGATGGAAATAGTAAACAAATGATAGTGAAAGAAATATTAGATACACAATTTATTATAAAAAAAAGGAATATTAATAGTAATAGTTGAATCAATTTTAATTTAATTTTCATGTTCATAGTACTAAAATAAATTAATTGATGTATTTGGTTTACAATAATATTAATGAAAATAATGATATTACTTAAAAATTTAAACGTTATGTTGATTCACGAAAGTTTGACAATAATCATGCCTAATTAAAATTGAAACCTATTGTAAAAGATGATAGAATAATTCTACTTGATGCAAAATTTAAATTACCATTATTTAAAACAGAGGTTCGAAATGAATATAAGTATTACAGAATTGTATTTAATTATTTAATAATTAGATTTAAGATCCTGAAATAAGTAATATTACTTTTGCAGAAATAGATGGATAAACTGTTTATGCTTTTTCATTACTAGATAGTAATTACACTATCCTTATTTCTAAAGATTAAATTAATTAAGAATAGATTTAGATGTCTCAATTTTAACTAACAACAAAAGATATATCAATTCCAATGTTTTCTTATAATGATGAAATAGCAGACACATTTAATCATCATATAAGATTACAATTTGAACATTTTATGATCATAAATAGACAAATAAACGCTGAATAATAATCGATTGAAATTAATCCTGAAACCTTTTATTTTTCTATTTCTTACGATGGAAATTTAATAAATTCATTTAAAATACAACAGCATAATTTAATTAAATTTAAACCATTTAAATCTTAAACGATCATAAGTGAAGATATCAAGATTGATGGATCTAAATAAATGTTACCATGTTTTCCATTAATTTTAAAAAATCTTGAGCCAGAGCCTTTAAAAATAATAATTAAGAATTATGAATGCATCTGTGCTTTAGATAATTATGCAAATACAAGAAAATGGATAATTTATACTATTGGGGGTTGCCAAGAGAATTAATTCAAAGATGTACTTGAATAATTGATAACTTAATTAAGTATAATTGATCCAAATATATAAGAAGTCGGTATTGAGTAAATATTTGTATAATATTAATTAATAGTTTTTATCATGAGATGGTGAATGGTGAATATACTATAAATAAAAATGTATAGAAATAACTTACGTCTCTTGGTTTTAAATGGAAATTGTAAATAAATGAAGCAAATGAACATACAAGATTTACTAAATATTTATTAAAATTATAAAGAGAAACTCAGATTGTTGATAACATAGTGTGTTAATATTTTTGTACATAAGATTAGGCAGATATCAATGTTTAAACAATAATCCAATAATTTTCAATATTTAATTAAACTTTGACTTAATCTTAATTAGTTGTAAAAAGGGTAAAGAAATTTATTTATGATTTGTATAGAATAATCTAATTCCGTTTTCAAAATATTATAACAAAGACATTCCTCCTGAATTATAGAGCGATCAAATGCTAGAGACAAAAATATAACAAATTTTATAAAATTGTAAATATGGAATCAAAAATAAGATAGATTATATAATTTTTAATGTAAATTTAATTATTTTTATTATTTAAGACTTAAATCATTACTTGCAATAAACATCCAGAGTTAGGTAGTATTTATTTTATACAACTTTTTGATATTGTTTTATGTTTATATCAATTAGAAAAGGAGTTTAATACTGAATAAATCGAGAAGATGATATTACAAGTAATTATTTGAATTTATAAAATACAAAGTCTACAAATGATGTTAATGTGTAATAATAAAATTTAGGTATTGAATTCATTCAATACAGTAAAAGTGGTATCAATTACTCTATTGATGTAAAATTAAATATGGAAAAAAGAACTTCAATTGAATTGTAAGATTTTAAAATAATATCAAAACCTTACTTTATTGGGATAATCGAACCTAATTGGTATGATAAACATAATTAGATGATTGCTTCAATGATAATTTTATGAAATTTATTTTTATTATGTTTATTTAATTAAAGAAGCTTTTTATTTTAGATTTATAGGAAACTGTATTATAATGTTCATTTTATTTCTTTTAGATCCAAATACTTATATTTCCAATTATTTGCTAATTGATCAAATTCTGGAACTTCAAGACATACAATGCCAAAAGTTGAAGTTAGTATTATAGAGCAAATTAAAAATGGACGAATATACCTAATGTTCTTACCAAAAGATAAACTATCAAAATCATGATAGAAAAAGTGAAAATCTTTAAGCATTCCTTTTCCAAGTTTTCTAATATCCATAATTAATAATAATTATTTTAATAATATGAATACTTTTGATAATTAATAAAGAAATGTAACCTAAGTTAGATTTGGAACTGAATAATCAGTGGCATCATCAATTTAAGCATTTCCGAAAAGAACTTAAGTCGAATTATTTTGTTATCGTCATCCAGATAAGTTTATACATTAAGGATGTACAGCACTTAATTGTTAAAAAATGATTATGTGTCCATAATGTAATTCTGATGATGATATTCATTATTAAGAACATAAGGAAGACATTGTTGAATTTCCTCACTTCTTAGAAATACTTGCTTCTGAAATTAAAAAAGTTAATAGAAATGATAGCATGTAAAATTATTATTAATTATAATCAAAGGTTATATAATAAGAATGTTAAATTGTTATTAGAAAAAGAACATACTTATTTGTTAGAATATGATAATTTATGCAAAAAATAAGTGAAATACTTTAATTAATTAATTGATGATTAAACTTCATTAATTATGCAACATTTCTATATTCTAAAATAAACAATCAATGTATTCTTTGACAGTAAATATTTTAACAATAAACAGTTAGAACAGTTCAATACATTTTCAAATAATATTCATTTCTTTAAAACCCAGTACTAATAAATTAATCCTGAAGAAACTTTAGCCAGATATGGAGAAGTACCTTAGATTGTTGCTAAGTTATATGCCAAAAATCCATAACAATGTTTTCATTTTTTGAATAATTTGAGAAAATCAGCCAATATGGAAGGATAATTGCTTTCCGACTTAGATTATATATCAAACATGGTTTTGAGAAATTATGAAGATTCAACTTTCTTTTTATAAGAATTTGCAATAAATCAATTAAAAAATTCGGTTGCTGATATGATTGATTAAACAAAAATAGCAGTTAATGATAGTTTAAAACAATTACCTAAATTAACATAAGATATACATGCAAGTGTAGTATCTTAAGCTTTTATTTCATATAATCGTCATCAAGTAAGGTTGACATAACCAGAATTATTTGAAAATAGAAAATTTAGGTTTGCAAATGTAGCTTAAATTTAAACTCATCATTCAAATAGTGTTACAGCTCTTGTAGCTCTTTCCGATGATGTACTTGCAACTAGTTCCTATGATCGCACATTGAAAATATGGAGAATTTCATCAGGTGAATTGTTGAAGACAATTTATGATACATGTTGTATATCTAGTATGATAAGTTTGAAAATTAAGAATGATAAAAATCCTTAAGCGGATTCTTATACTGATGAAGAGAATACTTAATTACATAATTAAATTCTTAAAGGAAATATAAGTAATTCAGGATTCTATTTAATAACTGGAGGATTTGATAAACAAATAAAAGTTTGGGATTTTGACATAATGATTAAAGATAATTAATATGAAATGGATAGAATAGCGAAATATGAATCTTCATTATTAAGTTAATCTTATAATATGTCTGTATTTCCTATACATACATTAAAGGGTCATAATAGTTGGATTACTGCCTTACTTTCATTAAATGATGAAAGAAACATAGCAGCTGGTGATGATTCAGGAGAAGTTATAGTTTGGGATGTCATTAATTAAATTTTGTTATATAGATTAACTCATATAAGGAATCCTGGAATTGTTCCATTTTTAAGTCTAACAATTCCATTTTAATAGTTTTGTTGTTCTTCTGGAACTTATTTGAGAATATATTCACGTAACTCTAGATTCATTTTATTTTAGTATTTTATAAATCATAGGAAGAAATATATCCAAATCCTAAATTTAAAGAGAGATTAGAAGCTAAATTTGCTCCTAAGAAAAATCCTATTCAAATTGCTCCTTAATTGTCAAATGTATAGTTAGATAAAGAAATAGATATATTTTGGGGAATAACTGGATGCATCAGTCCTTAAAATTATCCTAATCTAATTATAGTATTTGGTAATTAACCAAATAAATTGAAATATGTTATGCTCAACAAAAATAAGATTGTTGAAATTAATACAGATAATCAAACCTATTGCGGATAAATGATTTTGATAGAGAAACACAGAATTCATGATGCTTAGATGGATTAATTTTACAAAAATTTAAATTTCATAATGATGGGAGATAAGAGTTTGGCAGTATACGACGGTTATGGAACTAAAATAAGAGCATTAGAATCACAAATGGATGATCTTTATGCTAGTAATATCTTATGCTAAAGAAATATGTAAATTTTAAAGTTGCAGAAAAGAAGTTTAAAAAAAACATTGTAGTTTGCATGTGTCTCTTAATATGGTACTCAAGATTACAAATATAAATCATCTAGAATAACAATTTTTGAAATTTCCTATGAAACAATATGATATTATGATCAAAGTTGAAAATATGAATATAATTTCCTTAATTAAAACATTTAGAACCATTCATAAATTTGTTCGTGTTTTGCATGTTTATATAATTTATAAAAAGTTTGTCTAAATTATACATTTTTTAAATGATTAGTTTGAACCTCAAAGTTAAAGAGAAAAGAAATTTGATTAAGAATAGAAAATAAAAATTTTATAATGCATCAATAAGAAAAGAAACTTTAATTATAAATATTATTAATTATATATTTATGACGAACTTAAAATAAATATCTTGAGAGCATAATGTGATTATTACGCATAAATAAATATATTAAATATCTTATGTTTTAATTGTATGAGAATGCTGAGAATTCAACCTATTCTTTTGAGTTCAAATTAGATCTGACATTGTTAAATGTACTGAGATCATTCACACACAAAGATCATGAATTTTAAGAAGGTATAAATTAATAAGATTTTAAGGATATTTGGAATCAATATATGCATTGTTATACTATTATCAGGGTAAGCCAGAGAGCGAGTTGTTTTCAGAATATTGTGCTTAAAAGGGAAATCACACTATTGAAGCCTTAATCTTTTAGGGTAAAATATATAATTATAAATAGTCCATTATTATATTGCCTCTCTTGCAAACTTAAATTAATTGGTGGGACACTTAAAGATAGATGAGAACAAAGTGATTCCATTGTCTAGAAGTGATATAAATAAAACTAATATTTTGTCAGTGCATGCAATCACAGATAGAGTAGGTTAAATAAATAGTACAACTTTGGTGAATAAATCATAGACTGTGAAACCTGAATACCTAGATTTGAGAGTGAAGATATGCACATATTAGAATAAAGAAGATGGTGTGTTATCTATAGATTATAATGTGTTATCATTAGCAATATAAGCTAAAGGTAAATTGGATCCATTGGTTGGTAGTCATTTTGCGAACAAGTTAAATAAAATGTTTAAATTGGAGTTGTATCATATATTATTGCATTTTGCTGATAAAAAAGGATAAGTGACAGAAAATTATGATGAGAGATGCATGATAATAGTGAATGGAGTTAGCAATTTTACATTTCATAAATAGTAATATACAGATTTAAGAGATAAATTTATAAGACTTTCATATGGAAATGTGGAGAAGAATGTTGATGAAATTACAAAATTATTAATGGATTTAGATTAAGAAGTTGGTAAATCAATTATTGCAAGAGATGTTAAAAGTAATCATTATTTGGAAAAGTTATTGGTTGGTTTGTTGGGAAATCAATTATAATTAATAAGAGATTAAGCAGTCATTTTATTAAACATTTTATATGATGGTGTAGATTGGTAAAAGAGAGTACCATTTAAACCAAAAATATCAAAAGTTGGATCTAAGTTTGATATTCAATACTTATTTGAATATGATTAATCATATCCTTTAAGTTCTATTGTTATTTTATTGAAAAGTTATATATTCGATTCAGGATGCAAATAGAATATAGTATCTTGGCATAAACCAAAGTTGAGTGAATATAGTAATTAAGGAGATAAAAAGTATATGGCATTTAAGATGGATTTTGGTAGATTTAAAAGATGTGGCTTTTATGATTGGAAATTAATTAGAATGACAAATTCTGGTAAATTATAGAGTATTCAGAAGATTATGAATCTGGATGAATTGAAAAGTAATATAGAAATTACAGCACTTCAAATGATGGAAGCAAAACCAATTTAAGGAAGATTTATTGTGCATCCTAGAGACTCTAAGAATTTATAAATTCATGAGATTTATGTAGATTTGTTGGATGCAAAACCAGATAATCAAGGTAAATTTACTAAGAGAGGTAATTTCAGAAAAGTTCGTGAAAAGATACCTGATTTAGTTTAATAAGGAATAAATTGTGTTTATTTAATGGGTACTTTAGAAAGAGATAATGGATTGATGATTGATTAAGATAAATAATAAAAGTTATTTAAGAGACCAGATGTGAGTCCATTGGCAATTACTTGTAGATTGACTCCAAATTAGATGTTAGGAGGCAAGGAAGAATTCTTATAATTGAATAAGGTAGCATCTTAGAATAAATTGAGAATAATTGTAGACATGGTAACACGTATAAGTAGTGCAAGACCACATAAAAGATATAGGAAAGATTTAGTATACAGATTAGATGAGTAAGGAAGATAAGTTGCAATGTTTGGTACTGATGGAAGATCCTTACATTTTGAAGATACTATTATATTAAATAATAGAAAGAAGAGAGTTTGGGATGTTTTATTGGAAGAAATGATTGAATTAACATCCCAATATAATATTTAGGGTGTCCATTTAGATAATGGATCATCATGGCCATAAATATTTTCATTAGATTTAGATGAAATGTATAGAAAGGACTGTGATGGAAATTAATCCTATTCTAATAAATAAATATTTAATGGGGAAATATGTTTGTAAAATGAGGATTGTGGATATTGGGGTTCAAGCGTTAAAAATTCATATCCAAATCCATTCTTAGTTAAGATATGTAAAGCATTATGGAGTAAATTTCCTAACTATTTGATTGTTGCTGAAGCTTGGGGAGCTATGGGAGAATAAGAAGAAAGAGAAATAAATCTTATTTAAAGTGGTGTTATTCCTAGATTATTTAAATTACCAATAGCTATTGCATCAATTTTTGGAGAAAATCTAAAGAAAGATGGTACAATGGTAAAAATGGAAAGAAAGAATGTTAATGCTATTAAAAAATGGATTGAATATATTGCTAAATAATATCCAGCTGGTAGTATTATTATTTAAAGTACAACATATAATTCATGGCCATATCCTGCTTTAATTTATAAGAGAGGTACATGGGCAGCTGTAGATTTGTTCTTTACTTTATAAGATATTCCTATGACTTTTATGGGAGAAGAAGAAGGATTCGCATTTCGTGAAAAGACTACTAATGTGTTTAATTACGTTACTAAACACGAGAATTCAGAAGTGAAATTGTAAGATCCAACTTAATAGAAAACACCATAACGATCATTAAAAAGAGCAGAATCATATGTTTAAGTTAATGAAGATTATGGATTTGGATATAATACATTAACACATTAAGTATAATTACAAATTACTTAATCACCTGCAAAATAAAATAATGGTTAACCAGTTAGAGTTTAGAGCGGTTCATCATTATCTTAAATGGATATCTCAAATATTGCTACAGCTTAAGAGAATTTTAGAAGAGAAGTAGGACCATAGTTTGGATTCGATTTATAATAAATTGGAAAACATTATGTACATATAAGATAAATGAGAAAATAACATAAAGTGTTAAGAAATGGATAGATGGTATCATTATCAGCTGAGCATATGTATGGATGGCATACACATGTATTAGCATTTGGCAGATATTCTAAAGATGAAATGGCATTGATTGCTATCAATTTTAATGATGGTGAAATTGATATGTTTATGAATCTCAGAAATTTGAGATATTATTTCCCAAATTCAGAAAGATCAAATGTTGTCGTTAGATTAAGAAATTGGTCATACCCTGAATTAGAAAATGAAGAATTAAGTTATTTTTATATAGGAAACTTTTTGACATCAAGATTGGAAGTTCATCTTAAGAATTTCTAATCTTAAATTTGGGGAGTTGAAATTTTGGGTAATTCTCAAGAAGTGTAATAAAAAGCTTAGAAAAGTGCTTTAATTAGATTGTAATAAAAAATGGCCTCTAAAATACCATTAACGATCTATGGTAATGATGCTGCAAATAAATTGACATTGTTGACAGATAATTTAAATTCTTTACAACAATTTATTAATGGATTTTCTCACTTTTATAATTAAGTAATCAAACCTAACAACTTTGATTTAAATAGATTGATAAGTTAAATGAAAGATTTTCAATCTAATAAAGTAAGATTGTGTAAATTGTTTGCATTTTTCTCATCTATTCTTAATACTCAAGATACCAATCTACCATTTTATGATACATTACAATAATTAATTAATCTTAATAAATTGGGCCCCATTTGTTTTTGCACTCCAGAATTAGGTAAATGGACTACAACTGGTGGTTTAGGAGTTATGGTAGATGAACTAACATAAGAATTGGCTAAAATGAACGAAGAAGTAATCTTAATCACTCCTTATTATCATAGAAATAAAAAAGGAGAAACAGGATACATTTTAAGCGATGGATTTAAACACATAAGAAATATTGAAATTTGGATGTAGGGAGAAAAAGTTATCTTGGGAGTATTTGAGGGAGTATTTAATGGTGTGAGATTGTTTTGGTTACATAATGAATAATATTTCCCATCTGCTTATGCTGGTGAAGATGCAAGTTATGTTATGAAATAATTAACAGTTTATGCTAAAGGATGTTTAGAATTATTATGTTAAATCAAATTAATACCTTCATTAATAGTTACAAATGATTGGTTCTGTGGATTAATTCCAGGATATCTTAGAGTCAGAAGATATGGAGAAGCCTTTGCTGGTACAAAATCATTCCACATTGTTCATAATTTGGATCCATTGTATGAAGGCAGATTATATCCTAAACCTAATGAAGGAACATTAGATTATATTCATGAACTTCCTAATGATTTCTTGATTGATCCTTTCTGGCAGAATTTAGTGATAAATCCATCAAGATGTCCATTGATTACTTGTGATAATTGGGGAACAGTTTCTTAATCATATAAATATGAATTATTAGAATCTTCTCCTTTAGCAAGTGTTTTAAGAAAACATCCTCATCCTTTTGCATTTCCTAATGGTATAAGAAGAGAGTAAAGATTTAAGGTAATCATGGATAAGACAAATAATGATCATTTGAAAGCAAAGGAGTAATTGTAAAAGAAGTATTTTGGATGTTCTTAACTCGAAAATCACATAGTTGTAATTGGTTTTGTGGGTAGAGTTACCAAATAAAAGGGTGTACATCTTATTTTGGAAGTAGCAGAAGAATTGATTTAAAGAAGTCAAGGCACAGTATAAATATTAGTAGGTGGACCAGCTGATATGAAAGAAGAATATAGTGCATATTGTGCTTAAAATATGATTAGATTAAAATCTATATATCCTAGAAATTTCTGGGCAGATCCATCTGCATTCTTTATGGACGGTACTTTAGTAAATGTTGGTTGTGACTTTGGATTAATGCCATCATTATTTGAACCTGGAGGCATAGTATAACATGAATTCTTTATTGGTAGTACTCCAGTTATTGCATTCAAAACTGGAGGCTTGAGAGATACAGTTCATGAATATGATTAAAAATAATAAAAGGGATCAGGATTCATTTTCGATAATTACAATAGAGGAAACTTCCTCTATGCTATAGATAGAGCTCTTTAATTGTACAAGAATTAAGATTAGTATAATTAATTAAGAAAGAATGCTTTTGATGCAGCTATAGATGTTGCTGATGTTAGTAGAGCATGGGCTTAAGAATATTATAGATTATTTGAAAAGAACTTTATTGATAAAGAATTAGTTTAATAGATGGTTGGATAAATTTAATAAGATTACAAGGAATTAAAAGAATAAGAACTTTTTATGAAAGAAGAAGGAAGAGTATATTATAGTTAATATTATTTTTAGGTATTTTCTAATTCAGACAAAATACTTAAGAATTTTGAAAGAATCTTAGCTCATGCTAAGAGATCGAATTTGAGATTGCATTAATTTGTGTATAGATCCACCAGACTATTGTAGCCAAGATAAGTAGCTGTTTCAGGTTCATTTGATGAATGGAAAGAGAAACATAAATTAAAATTCGATCATTTCTCTAAGGTGTGGAATGTCACATTGAAATTACTACCTGGAGAATATTAGTATTGAAATTTCTTTAATTTTTAGTTACAAATTTTACGTTGATGGAGAATGGATTTGCACTGATGATGATTTAAAGGATAATGACATATATGGAAACATTAATAATTTTGTTATCATTTAATGAGAAATGATGTTATATTAATATGAATAATTATATAATAATAAATATCAATTATATTTTATTAATTCATTCAATTTTCATTCTATTTATAGTTATTATTTAATTCTTTATTTAAATCACTGATTAAGTTCTATTCATCTTCCAATAATAACATGTCTCCATCATTATCAATCATACCAAAATCTTTGACTTTTCTTTATTATTGTGGTGGAGAATCGACTATGTCTTCAGATGCTGACTCTCTTATCTGTCTTCTTGGAGGGATGACATGTTAAACATCATCTGTCTCTTCCACTTTCAAATCTTCAAATGGCTGCACTTCTTCAACTTATGTAAACCCTTAAGATTGATTTTATTCAGAACTCACTTAATCAGATTGTTCTTTTAAAAACTACATCAATCTATTATTATTCAACTCTCTCATTTATTCTTATCCATTCGAAAATTCTATACAACTATCAAAAACATCCAACCTATCTGTACTACATTTAGTTGAACACATTCTACTCGATCTTCTCATTTAATTTGTTTCTTCTTATAAATATGCAATTTTTACTCTCTCTTTTTTACCTTCGTTGTAAAAAGTTATCATCCTATCTCTTTAACTCTTCTTCTATCATCTTTTAATTTTAATTCTATGTCTTTTGATATCCTGTTATCATATTTTCTAAATTATTTTAATTGCATTCAATTTAATCCTAAATCTCCATTGCTATTTTTGCCTTTGTCTATCTTTCTTTCTTCTTCTACTCCACACAAACTCCTTACTTGTTAATATTATTGAATTATTACTTTTGCTTTTGCACTCTCTTAACTATTCTCTATACTTTTTACCTCTTAAACAATCAAATTTTGAGTTTGTAAAGGTAAAAAAGTGCCTTAATCTTGATTTATTTTACGAATAGTCTTCAAAGCTCTTTAACATGCAAACAAAGATTACAATTTCTCATTGAAATAATATCCTACAGGGTCCTACATTTAGCTGTTATTTATTACTTGAATACTATCATAATGCTCTATTAACACAGCATATATATCAACTAATTTTTGAATCACATCGTATTTGTCTGAACCCTGTTAGTATCGATCTTCGAACGCAAGTAACTCTTAAAACAAATCATCTATTTAATAAGGAATCGAGAAGTACTCGTAATTGGCATTGTTGTTTTAATTAAAATTAATTATTTATAATTTCAAATGTATTTACTTCAACTATTAAAATAGCAAATAAATGATTACTATCATTGAAATAGTAATAGTTGCACTTCAACCTTTAATAAAGGATTAAACGATCCAATTCGTTATTTGATTCTTTAAATTATTATGTTTATTTTTTAATCAGGCACTTTAGATCAATCTTATTATATCACTCTCTTCTTTGATCTCATGTAAAATACTTATTAAAAACCCATATTCTAATTAAATTTTTCATTCTTGATTTTATTCGCTATTAAAAAAGAATTACAAACTTTTTGATATTTAACATATTCAAGAATTGATTCTAACTTTAATAATATTATGTAAGTCTTCATCTTTTTAGTTTATTTTATCGATGATAAGATCTGTTCTTTTTTCTTTGTTAATTGTCTTCACATTAATTAATATACCTGTTATTATGATTTTGGAAACATAAGCTGCATTCTAAATTTCTTCTATCAAATATCAATATTTAAATTAATTAAATCAAATTAAGGTCAAATATTCGATTCGTGAATGATTTAGTTTCAAAGCATATAGTAAATGTTCTTATAAAAATAAGTGATTTATAGAAATTAGAAATGAGGTTGGAATCAACTCAAAATTAGCCAACTAAATCATAAAAATTTTGGTATTCTAATATAGATCCAAATAGTATCATTATCCGAAACATTTTGGTTTTTTAATACTTTATCAATTCATATTAAAATTTCAAGAAATTGGGGTTTTAATTTGCCTCAATTTGTCTTAATGCACAAATTTTTGAGATAATTCATTTTCAATATAAATTAAAATCCTTAATTCTAGTTCTTTAATATATTATTCCTTTAAACAAAAATCGCATTTTTGCGATATTGATTTACTTTAGATAACTAATTCAGAGTATTAAATGCATTAAAAACCCAAAGTTAGAGATTTTAATTTCATACACAAGATATTATATTTATTGTGCTCAAAGCATATTATTCTTCTCATGTCAATATAATAAATTTGTATTTTAAGAAGACAATAAATATTATTAATGTTCTTTTTTTTTTTTGAAATTCTATAGATTAAATCTATTAATCCTGTATATTCAAATAGATAGAAATAGCTTTAAATTAAAATCCCAATAAGTTGAGAGTTTAGTCTAAATAAAAATATGTATAAATCCATAATTTGAGATTCTAATAATATAATATGATATTAAATCTTAAAATTGGGGTCTTTTGTAGAAATAAAAATTATATAAAAATTCCAAATCTTGGATTCTTATTTGAATATAATAATATTTGAACTCCTAATTCTTGGGGTTGTAGTGTAAATAAAACTAAAATTTCATACTCTTTTGATGTTAGTAAGTTTAAGATATTATGAAAACCCAAAATTGTGATTTGTATATTAAAATATTACTTTTTATTCAAATTCATATTCAAGAAATAATTTGTTTGATAAAATTCTGTTTAGCATATACATCAATATCGTTAAGTCTTAAATGATAGAAATTTGAGAATAATGAAAAAAAATGGTTTATGATCAAAATAATTTTTTTGAAGATTGTTGTTCACTGTTAAAAGTTTTCCAGAAGTTTGTAGAAAAAGAGCTGACTAATTAGCATTTTAATTGCTAAAAAAGTATTCATAAATTTAGCTAAAATTTACCTAATTACTTTTACTAGCTGGGCATGATTAATTTATAAAGAATTTAACATCTAAAAATGAATTGACTCAATTTGCAATACAATAATTTATTCAATTTACTATCTTTTTATAATTACTATCAAATTTATTCTCAGTTTAATAACAAAGTTTGAAGAGAAACTCAGTGCAAGAAGGTTTTATATTATTTATATTTAGTTTTGTTCTCAGAATGATTCTAAGTGTAATTCCTTTGTAGCTAATAAGAAAACATATTTTAATATTATGATAGAGTCGGAATTATTTGAAATAGCTGTGATTTGCAAAAAGTTGCACAAATTGAATTTTAATTAGAATAAAAATAATATTAGTTTAAAAAAAAGAAATATTAGATTAGGAAATAAATTAGAATTTAGTAAAACTATCCTGATGTAATCTGAAAAAATAAATCGATATGAATAATTTTTTACCCTTTTTAGAATTAACTATTTTAATTTTATTAGAAGAATATGATTCATTTGATATATTTTATTCATTTTTATAGTGTATTTCGAAGGTCATTTGTAATTTAATTAATAAAATCATTTTTATACGATATCATAAGATGGCAAAATTTTTTAAAATGTGGACATTTTAGTTTGCAAATCCTTAGCAAGAAAAACAATATGATGATTATCTCTAAGATCAAAGATTATTATTTTTTAGAGCATTACTAATAACTCTTACTTTTCCTTGCTTTTTTGCAATGCTGGTATTTATTATTCAGGATTAATCAGCTTATCTGATAAGTTTGATGGTTGTTTTCTTTATCTTTCATGTTGTTGTGTTATATTTTAGCTAGAAGTTTATAAACTGTTTAAAGCTCATTTTATCAATATTATACATATTTTATGTATCAGGAGGCATCATACTAACTTATATCGGATTTGATGTGTAAGATTTTAATATATATAAGTCCGCTTTATAACTTTGGTATGACATCTGGAATACTTCACTCTTGTGTGTTGTAATTTTGTGATAATAAATTCAAGATAATATATGTGTTTATAACTAACTGGTTTATTGTAGGATTTTTTGTTAGGTTTGAACTTGCATAGCTTTAATATTTAGTTTGTTCTTTTTCAATGTTTTTTTTATTAGGTGTAGCAACTTATTTATTAGAATATACTAGAAGATCATAGTTTTTATTAAGTCTATAAGTAAATTCATAGAAGTAAAGAAATTCATATAATTTTAGAAAAATTTTGTATGATTTTTCTAATGATCCCCTTTTAGAAATTATTTACAATAACAAATAAAGAAGCTTCCAGTTGTTATTTGCAAATAAAAAATTTGAAGCATAATATAAGACTGATTTAAATGAAAATAATGTAAAGGATTTTTTGAGAACTCATTTTGTATTAAACAAAAGCAATTTAAACTCTTATCGTAGTTTAAGTAACAAACATTAGAATAAATAGATAAATTTAGAAGAATATCTATTTGATTTGATCTAATCAAATATAGATGATTGTAATGAAGATAGATTTTTAATAGAAACTACTAATGGTAAAGAAAAATAATAAATTGATATATTAAAATTTGAAAGTAATAAAATTGTTTTCTTTATCTCAATAAGAGAAAATTAAGCTAAATTTTAGATTGAAAAATATGAAAATATTATAAAAGATTTGAATGAAAACTTCAAATCTATTCTTATAATGATTGGAAATAAATTGGAAGAATAATATAAATAATTATCATATGTGAGTGATAATTAAGAAATGGATAATGTATTAATGAGAAAATTTTAATGTAATATTTAATTCTTACTCAATTAAATAAAAAATCAGATGATTTATCTCTAAAAAGGGAAAATGCCATTTCTGAAATAATAGATAGAGCAATTTAAAATATATAAATTGAATGATGCTTTGTCTAATTATTTTCTCTACTATTGCTAATTATTCAGAAAATAATTCTTATTAGAATGTTAATATGAGGTTGAACAACAATTGATTAATCTTAATGCTAGATTATTAACATAACTACTAATTAATTGTTTTAATAAAATTTTAAAAATATCTGAAGATAGAGGAACAATTAGATTTTAGATTGATTTAAAAAGAATACCGACATAAAAATTAACTGAATCAAATTAAAATTAAAATTAAGATTTATAACTAATATAGTTTTCTTACACTTTTGAACATAAAGATCGAATTGAAAATATAGAAGCTTAATTTTATTAATAAAT
This sequence comes from Paramecium sexaurelia, assembly GCA_000733375.1. NCBI lineage: Eukaryota > Ciliophora > Oligohymenophorea > Peniculida > Parameciidae > Paramecium > Paramecium sexaurelia. The sequence continues at coordinate 246,733 of JPFM01000089.1, read as the reverse complement.
TAATACAGATTCTTAACAACCAATTGAAATTGAAAGTGTTGTCAATTTAATCATTTTGTAAATCCTAGGCTCTTAAGACTTTATTTACATTAAATAAATTTATTAATAGCATTTATCAAATCATAAAACAACATTGAAATTCGATATCTATTCTGATTAAACTTAATTAGACCCATCTTTTACTAAATATATTAAAAAGAAAAGCTAAGACTATTGATCTATTACATTTATTTTATTAAATAAAATATAAAATAATTTCATCCTATAAGATAATTTTAAGAATAATTATTTATATAAAATTTTAATTATTAAATGAATGTTAGATTAAGTAAATTTATATTTACAAAGCTGATTTCTAGATTATTTGGTATATAATATTTCAAGTACAAAGGAAGGATTAAAGATTAAATCACTTTCAGCAATTGATATTTATGTTTAGATTATGATGATAATTTATAGGTTTAATTAAGAAGTGCTTTTGAGTAGAGAGACAAATTTGCAAAATATTTGCTGCAATCAGGAATTCAATAATTAAGTGGCAACTAGATGTAGATATTACATTATAATTAGAGCAGAGAAATTTAAGTTAAACTCTGAAATTTATTTATATTTTATATATCATAATTTTTGTAAAATAATAATAATGTTAATTTCTGAAGAAATTCTTTATAATTAGATTAAAATAAATTTTTTAAAAAATTACTATAATTTCTGAGTTAATAATATAAACCAAAAATATACATATTTAAATTATTAAAATTTTATAATATGATAAGAGATAATTTAAATAATCATTTTTTTATTAAATAATAGTACTTCATTAATTGTTAGAATTCAAATTGTTAATATGATGAAACTAAAAATGTATTATAAAATCTTTTGGTAGGATGGATTAGAAATTGATTCCACAATTGTTTGATAATCAAATGATTTTTAGATAGGCGATCTTTCAATAACATAAGGTCCAAAGTATTATTGAAAACTTGATTCAGCATAATTATCAAACAATTTATGTATTTTGCATAAATTTAAAGTAGAATTTGATTTACATCTTAATTAAGTTGGTCTTTAAATTTAATTTATTAAATAATTTGTTATTATTGAAATGTTAGTATTTATATTCAATATAAGATTTGCATTTATAGAAAAGACTTAGCAATTCATATATTATGAGTAGATATTTTATCCAATAAAATGACTAAATTAATCTGAAAAAAGAGTCATTTAAGCAAAAGTAAAGATAGGGCTTAAAAATATACATTTTGATGAATAATCTACTGATGTATTTAATTTGAATTCTAATAAAAATGCTGTGTTGTTATTAATTTTTTATAATTGATTTATTGTTGATACATAGAAAATAAAATTAGTGAATTAAATTATTCCAGTTAATTCAAACAAATTTTTAATATTTGATACAGCTTTGAAAATATCCTAAGTTAGGTTAGTGTTATTATTAATAATGGATTTTATTGCTAAAGTATCAAATATTAAAAGCAGTTGTTGTCCAAAATAAAAAGATTTACCATTTATTAAATGAAATAGAAATTAGTCATTTCCTTAAGTCTCCTTAACTAATAAATATAGTATTCTTTAATATGTAGAGCTAATATTATAATTGATGATATATTATACTTATCTAATTATTGAGTTAAAAAATTATTGATGAGTATTTAGAAATAAGATTAACTTTAATTGTAATTAACTTCATCTATCTAATCATTACAAGAAAATCCAGTATAATTATCTTTACATAAACAATATTGTAAAGGTTAGTATGAAGATTGCAATTGTCCATTTTAACTGCAATCTTAGTTTTGAGGAAGGAAAATATAATCATATTGAGGCAAGATAACTTTAAGTTCTCTATTTTACCACTCTAAACACGATAATCTCTCATTCCAAGTAGTTAAATTATTATCTGATAAAATTGAAATATTGCAATCAATTTTAGATTAATATAACCATTATAACCCAATTTAATGAAACCAATCTGTCTAATAATATTGAATATCATCTTTATCAATTGCAATTATTGTAATTATATATAATTTATCAGTCCAAGTTGGAGTTAAAGATATATTAACAAATGATGTTTTTTATTAAGAAATAGTTGATAAAACGGGGCCAAATCTTGTGGGATCTTTAATGAATATTTTCCAATCAAAAATGAGCGAAGTTGCTAATACAATTTGTGTCTAATCTGAATTTACTAATTTTTATATTGAAATTATTTATTTAGGTATTAAGTCTCCTTTTAAAAGCATAATTCGAATTTACAATAACTATGAAAATAACTAAATGTTATTTTTATTTGTTATGCCTGTTACTCTAATGAAATAATCAGAATTCACTTTTAGTTGAGTTGAATTTATCTGAAAAATGGTTCCGTTCATTCTAAATACTTCACTTGCATTAAATTATGGGAGATCAATTAAGTTGTAGAATCTACTTGATTCATAAAGAGTAAAATTAAACTCTTATCTTTCTGCAGTCAAAATTTAATTACCCAATCTTACAGCCCAGTCCGTATATGCACGCTTTTAATACTGTTAAGTTAAACATCCGTTAACAGTCATTGTGGGATCTGAGCTGATATGCAATAATTCCCATTTGATATCTAATTCTTCTTATTCTACATCCTCAACTACAATAATTAAATCTTTTTTGATTTCATGATTGACACAAAACTCCTTAATTGCTTATCTAGTTGAGTTCAAGATTATTTGATAGCACTGATAGTAATAAAGAAATAATAGTAAGAATAAATTCATATTTATAATATAGGATATTTAATTATGTGAATAAAAAGAATAATTGAATATAGGTTTATAATAATAAGATTGAATAACAAATCGAACTAATATTTTTGATCACAAAATTAAAACTCACGATTAATGTAATATTTATTATGGTTAAAGTTATTATTGTTATTATTATTGTTCTGGACTTTGATTCAGAAATAACATTTCATTAAATGCAAGGAGAAAGTCTTTTAAATCTTCTTGTTTAAGGATGGTATTCTTTTCTGGCTATCTCGTATTAGTGTTATTCATTTTATTGATTTCAAAATCTCTAAGTTCACTTTCTACATGTTCTAACCAAACTTTGTAAGCATCTTCTTCATTAGTAACTGTTGGCATATTCAATTATGGAGGAGGTGCCATATATGGAGTATATGAAAATTAAGAGGAAGCTACCAAAAAAGTTCCAACCAATATAACCCATGAATGAAATACTAATGGTGCGTACGTTCTATAAGAATCTAAGATCAAAATTTTCAGAGTGTTAAATGTAGCTTCTTCAAATTTTTTTGGTACGCATTTTTTACATATTACTTCTATGTAATCATTTGGTAATTTAATATCGAATTCATATTCAATTACCTTTAAAATTCTGCTTTCAGCAATGCAGAGTTTGTTTTATAATGATTACATTAAAGCTTCATTTGCCATTCTTGTTTACTCTATTTATTACATGATTTTGTGAAAGCTGATTAATAATTTTCTCATTCTTGGATCACCATCTTTAATTTTTTAAGCCAATAATAGAGAAGCAGCTGCAACAATCTATTATGATATATAATGAATTTTTTACAAATCTATCATATTATAAATAACATTTATGATGAAAGAAATAATTACATAAATGAATTGCTAAAGATACTGTAGAATATGAGTTAAGTTCTAAGTTTATAGCCAAATCAATAATGAATTATGCATTTCCATTAAGTAATTTTCTTTGCACTTAAGCAGATATTTCATATTCTGTGTTAATATTCTGAAAAATGTCTTTCTTCTTAATTAATTTCATAAAATTATTTATATTTATTAAAATCATATATATTTTTCAAGAATTTTTAATGTTTGATAAAGTCCTTTTTTGCGATGATCTAGTACTTAAAGGGCCTGGACTTTTTTCAGCCAATTTAAACGTACTTTTTTCAATAAATATTTTTTTTGGCTTTGATGTTCGAGTGGATTTTATTGATTGATTTTCTTCAGAAGGTTCTGATTCTTATTTGAGTACGGTATCATGGGGAGAATCTACAATCATTAATAAGTGTTCATGCACTTATTATTCATTATATTATTTCAGATTAGTTAGTAAAGGTGTCATGCGATCATCTGTATTAATGAGCAAATCTACAGTCATAAAAGTAGAAACCTTTTAATCTTCCTTTTCTTTCTTAACTTATCAATTATCGTTTATGCAATGTATAAATACAATAGAATAATCTCCCAAATTCTGTATCGAATTGTTACATAAGGAACAATAAATAAAATAAATTAATAAACTAACACAACGCTATGATGAATAGAATTAGAATGAACAGTCTTCAATAGAGAGTATAAATGATAATAATTTAGGTAATTCCAGCCATAAAAAATGGATTAAATACAATACTCTAAACTCCAAGTGGAACAGGAAAGACATTATGTTACTCTATTCCAATACTTGAAATGAAGAAATCAATCATTCTGACTCCAACAAAAGAATTAACAATATAGACATACAAAATTATAAGAGAACTTGATTCAAAAATCAAAGTATCCAGAATAGGTTCAATAGGATTTATAGCCCCAATTGTAGAAATGATTGTAATAGATATAAATTAAGAAAGAGCGATTAAGAAGCCAAAAAATTATAATCTTATAATAAAGATAGATAGTAAAGAATATAAGATTCTTTGAGAAATTTATTAGATTGGAATTTGATTGATATTTGTATCTCTACACCTATTTAATTGGCTTAATTAGTGAAACAAGGATGCAAAATATAAAATGTTAATTGTTTAGTTATAGATGAAGCAGATTTAACATGGGGGTACTCATTACATAAATAATATAGCGATGTAAGTTTTAGAGAGAGTATTTACACTATTTAAAGATATTTGAATATAAAGTAATTTGTACTATGTAATTCTGTGAATACTATCTATGATGAAAATGAGCTGAAATCTATTGATGGCAGTAAGTTTACATTTTATATTTCCAACGATTATATGTAAATGCCAAAAGAGAAAATTGAATTTATGAATTAACCAATTCAAAACTATTTGGAAGGACATAAAACTATTATATTTGTGGATGGTGAACAAGAATGTTAAGATCTTCAAAATGAATTTGGATTTGATTTATGCTTTCATTCAGGTCAGTCAGTTGAAAGTAGAATTCGGAATTTAGAGTAATTTAGAACAAAAGATTGGAAGTAATTTGATAGAATAAAACAGTGTTTTAGTTTGTACAGGTTTAGGGAGTCGAGGATTAGACTTTCCTGATGTTACTTAAGTAATTCTTTATGATCTTCCAAGAAATTATGAGGCATTTCTTTTATAATGTGGAAGATTGAGATGTGAAAATGGAAGAAGTATTGAATATGATAAAGTTTGTAGTTATTATTAGATTAAAGGATTCCTTTGAATCAGCAGTTTTTAGTGAGTATGAGAGATATAAATATGTATTCCCAAATGATTGTGTAAAATTATGAATAAAATGAGTGTTAGATATTATAAATATGTTAATTTTTAGAAGATTGTATAAATTCTCATCATGTAAATAAATGAAGATTAAATCATAGAATTGAAAGAATCCACTTTGACAGCTATTTCACCACTTGATGGAAGATATGCCAGTTAAACAACTGCAATAAAAGATTATTTTAGTGAGTATGCGTTGATGAAGTATATCACATTTTATACAATATTTAGATATCGTATTAAAGTGGAAATTGAATGGCTAAAGTTTTTACATTCTAAGAATATGATAAAGTAAGGCAACTCAGTTTTGAATTTAACTGCTTTAGATTTGACTTACTTGGATTTGATTTATGATAAATTTGATGTTACTAAATCATTTAGAGTCAAATAAATAGAAAGTACAACTAATCATGATGTTAAATCTATTGAGTATTACATCAAAGAAGAATTAGATAAAAGTATTCTCAATTATTAATACATTTAGATCCAATTTTACATTCTATGAAAGAATATGTGCATTTTTGTTGTACAAGTGAAGATATTAATAATATTGCGTATAGTTTAATGATGACAGATGCGAAAAACAATTTACTTATGAAATCTTTAGAAGGAGTTATTAATAAATTAGTTTAATTATCACATGATCATTACAATGTTCCAATGTTGAGTAGAACACATGGTTAAGTTGCATCTCCAACTACTGTTGGAAAGGAATTTGCAAATTTTGCTTACAGAATAAGAAATCATTCAGAATTGTTGAGAAATCTCAAATTTGAAGCTAAACTTAATGGAGCTGTTGGAAATTACAATGCTCATTTATTAGCTTATCCAAATTATGATTGGCCTATTCTGAGCAAATAATTTATTGAAGAACTAAAATTAAAACATAACCCATTTACTACTTAAATTGAGCCACATGACAGTGTTGCTCTGTATTATTCATATCTCAATTTAATCAATAATATATTAATTGGATTGTCAAGAGATGTTTGGAGTTATATCTCTATAAATTATTTTGAATAAAAATCTATAAAAACTGAAGTTGGTTCATCCACTATGCCACATAAAGTCAATCCAATAGATTTTGAAAATTGTGAAGGTAACTTAGGTTTATCAAATTCATTATCTTAACATTTTATGAATAAATTGGTTATTTCTAGATACTAAAGAGATTTATCTGATTCGACAGTAATGAGAAATCATGGAGTATGTTTAGGATATGCAGTGGTAGGATATCGAAGTTTAATTAAAGGCCTTGATAAGATATCACCAAATTACGATACAATATTTAATGATTTGGAAAATGTATATTACTATTCCAATATATTAATAGCATTGGGAAGTATTAGCTGAACCAATTTAGTAAATTATGAGATAATATGGAGTTCCTAATCCTTACGAATAACTTAAAGAATTAACAAGAGGATAAAAAATAACAAAAGATTCTTTAAGAGAATTTATTTCAAAATTAGCACTACCAGAGGATGTTAAAAAGAAGCTTTTAACATTAGAGCCAAAAGATTACATTGGAAATGCAGATAAGATGGCAAAATTGATATGATTGATTTTTAAAATGCATTAATATATAAAATTTTATTTTAATTCAGTTTAGATATATTTACATATTTCTTAGGAATTTAGAATCTTCTTATTTTGGGAATTAGAGAATAGAATGCTTAAAAGATTTGAATTCATAAATAAAATTTAATTATTTATAATATCGATAAGAATATCTTAACAATTATTATATAGATTTATTATATATTTGAGATTTTAATATTAGATTATTATAAATATCATATAAATGGATTAAAATGATTCTAATTTCGATGTTCAAAGTGAATTCTTCACAAAGAAATTTTAAGTCACTCTTACCAAAAGAGAACCAATCAACCATGATTCTTATATGTTTAGATTTGATTTCAAAAATGGAAAGGATAGATTGGGAATGCAAGCTGTTTAACACATCAAAATTTAGTAAATAATCGCTATTAATGTTTAGTGGTCTTAATTTGAACGGTGAAATAGTTGATAGAGCATACACTCATGTTTATGAAGATGATGGATACTTTGAGATACCAATAAAAATTTATAGACCAAATGTTCATCCTTAATTTCCAAATGGAGGAGAATTAACTCCATGGTTAGAAAAATTAGAAGTAATTCTTTAAAACAATAATCATAGCTTAATACTGATTTAACAATAAAAAGATGTGTAGGCAAATTGCTCTACAATAATAATCAATTTATTGTTAGGCCAAAAACTAACAAGAATTGGTAGTAATTCGATACTGTATTGTTGATTTGCGGAGGAAGTGGAATTACTCCAGCTTATTAATTAATCAAAACTATTTGCAACAATCTAAAAGATCATACTAAAATGATCCTTTTATACGCAAATAAAACTGAATAAGATATTTGGCTTACGAAAGAATTAAATGAATTATAAACTAATCACAAAGATCAATTTACAATTCATTACACTTTAGACAAAGTATTTAATCTTAAAATAAATAAAGTCTGATGACAATTGGAATGGCTTTAAAGGATTTGTGACTTTAGAGATGATGACATCAATATTCCCAAAGCCAACTGATACCACTTTAGGTGTGTTATGTGGACCTAAACCCATGAACAAATTAGTCCTATCTCTTTATGAATAATTTGGATTAAAGAAAGACAATATAGTAAAATTCTGAGTAGGATGTTGTATAAAATAAAAATGTAAAAATTAAGAGTTTTTCTCTATTGAACTCTAATTATCAAATAAATGATTTAGTCTTATACTCTCGTTAGAGTATGCAACGCTTAAAACTTTCAATAATATATTCTATAAATCATAATGTAATATTAAAATATCAAATATTTGAAATAATCTTAATACTTATTTTTATCAATTGCATCTCATCTATTCTATACTTAAGAAAATTTTAATTATTCACTTATCATTTTCAAAAATATACATTTTGATTTACAATTTACAATTTACTTCCTCCTTAATAGTAAGTTTCTAAAATGAATTAGTTATTAAATACTAATGTGATTTTCTCCTCTCTTTTATAACATCGTAAAGTTGCTTGCTATTTATTATCAGTTATTCATAGATAATTCACTCAATTTGCATAAACTTATTTTTGACATTTATTTTTAATACTTTTATATCACTCTATTTATATCTCAAATTGCTTTATCTTTTAAGTATGTTTTCATTTCTTAATTTTAGTTCATTTAATTTTATTATACTTTTAATTGATTTTATTTGAGGAATATATTTTATTTTTTTTAAATTTTATCTTAGATTTAGATAACCAACCCATCTAATTCCATTTAAATCTTCTCATTTTTTCATGTTGCTTGATCTTTGTTAATTAGATGGTTTAGAATAAAATTTTCAAATAATCTGAATGATTTAATTATGCATTTAATCTATATTATATCTCCAATGTATTAAATACTACTATTTATTCTCTTGGATAATAACTATATATTTTAGGAATGATTAATTGATGGATGAATTGGTAGGAAATAGATGGATATTATAATTTTTATATTTTAAAAGATTTATTATTCTAAATTTAGAATCAAATCATTTATTTTTTATTTTAAAATAAACAATACTGTTTGGAAATCTGTAAAAATAGTAAAGATTATGATATTTATTTTCTTGTAATATTAATATATAATATAAAAATATGATAAAATACAATATTAATAGATGAATTCTGCTATATTCAGCTGGTCATATTTAAAATATTAAATTAGTTTATTTTTTCTTAATTAATATAAAATGCACTAATAAGACTTTTTTTAATTTATGTTTAAAATAAAGATAATCAAAATATAGGCAAATTAGAATTAATTAAGATATTATACGTATTTAAATTATCATGATGGTAAGAGTTATGAATTTAAAGAAAATCTTTTTTTTTGAAATCATTATTTTATTTATTTTAAAAATCTCTTCTTTACAAAAACAGATGAATAAATTAAACCAAGATAAAAACTAGCAATAATCCCAACTTGAAGAAATTACATCTTTAATATATAAAATAACTGATAGACAGTCTAAATTTGCAGACCTTCATAATTAAGTTGAGGAAGGGATATAGAAAATTATAATGATGAGTTAGAAATCGTTTGAAAAATTAATGAAAAAGAAAAATAGAGAATTTAAACATATTTTATAAGAACATGAAGAAAGAATAAAAAAAATCAAGGAGGAATATCTAATTTCTTAAAATAAGACATAATTAGTTTTAGGATAAAGGAGATAGGAATATTTAGAGATTTTGGATTCTCTTTATTATGAATATTCATAATTTATAGCATTTTTCGATCACGATTAACAGGCTGAAAATAATAATTATATTATGATGATTTATGAAGTATTAATAGACAGTTAAGTGTTTCATGAGGATTAGAGATTTAATGAAAAACTTCTAAATGAGTATCTAAGTCAATAAAAAGTAAATAAGATTTAATCTCTCCATAATTCTCTAAAATTAGTTATTTCTTAATTATAAAAAATTGAAGAGAATTTTGAATTTTCAAAAAACAATAGCAAAAAAGAATAATATCTACATTCTCTTAATGAAAGATTGAAAGCTTTTATTTCAAACCTAAAATATGGTTTAACTAAATTGGATCTATTTTTATAAGAAATTTAAGCAAGCAATGAAGCTTAAAAAGAATAAGATGTTTTAATTGAATCTAATCTAAATATAATTAATTCAATTTTGAAGAATCATTAAGAATAAAAGTTGGCTGAACACGATGATTTAAAAAAAACAAATGATAATCTTATAAAGGTTATTAACAAGCTTTCAGACACAAATTATAAACTAAAATCATAATAAAAATAAAATTATGAGGATGTCTAATAATTGATGGAAATATATTATCTCTAAAATGATAAAAAACCATCATTACAACCACTATCTAGAAAAAGTACAATAAAATTAATTAAACCTATATCTTATTAGAGATCGAGAATTTATTCTGAAACCAAAAAAGAAGTTCACTTTGATATATAATCTAGAACTTCCATTAAAGATATGAATCTAGAATCATAAATCCTTTACCAATCTCCAATAATAAGTTAGCCTTAAATTAATACTTAACCTACTATCTCAGATGTATCTCTCTTTACTTCTGGATAAAGTCTTAACAAAATGAAAACATAAAAATATCTTGATAAATAATGGATTTCAAAAAATACAAATAATGCTGATAAAAAAACTGCTATTCCAATTAAATGTTAGTGTCCTCCTTAGTGCTCATGTCAAGCTTTATTAATTATTTAAGTTCATACTTGCAATAAACAATTATATATCAATTCAATAGGTTAGCTACTATGTTAATAGTGTAATTTCACCTAAAATATCTAAGATTATAACTTTTATTGTCCTCACACAAAAACGAAAAACAAATTCAAGAATAGCAAAGACTTCTTAGAAGCCTTTTGGTAACATATTAAAACATTAACAATAAATTAATAAATTGTTGATTTTTGGAATCATTTATAACTAAGTTGTCAATAAATGTTTTAGACAAATTTGTATCCTCAGAAAGAACTCCAAAATCTTATTAATTTTGTTGGATTCTGCCCTACTTAATGCACATGTAATAAAAGATAGAGTACTCAATAATATCATTTATGTTAAACCTATCTTTATGTCACATCTGATGGATATATTTATTGTAAAAAATGTAATTTCTTTTGTGATCCCAAGTAACATTTTTAATAGTGTCTTGATACAAAAACATTCAATATTTATAGAAGTGGAGAAGAATTTATTTAATCTTTAGATCTTATGCTCGATTCTGAGACATAACAATAATTAAGCAATTAGTTTCTAAGATAACTAAGATAAAAAATTTCTCTTGTTCTATGGGAATGATAGAGAAAGAAATATATGATTAAATATAGAAATGAAAATAAATATTAATATTAGTATTATTTTAGCTATTTCTTAAATCATTATTCAGTTTTAAAATTTACTTTACCAAAATTAATTTAGTGTTAATTTGATTGAAAATTTTAATTTTCATTCTATCTGTATTTTTGATAGCCTTAAAGTGTTTAATATTGATGTTTAAATTATATTCCATTTGCTTTTATGTTCTGAAAATTTTATTTCTAATCATTTGAAATATCTTAATTTTTAAAGTTTTAAATTTTTAATTAAGAATCATATCCTTAAAAATTATGGTTTTAAGCTTGTTATTTCTATATATTTTAAATGTTGACGTTCTCTTTTAATAATTGTTAAAATTAGTTTTGATTTAAACTTTAATTTTAATATAAACTTTTTGCTCCTCTTTCTCTAAATTAATGGATTGACTTTGTAAATGATTAGTATTCCTTTAGTTAATTGAATGCGATCTTGTTCAAACTTTCCCAAGTAATTCTTTTTGAGGGATCATAAACTAATATTTTATCTAGTATTTCTATAAATGAATCAATTGTGTCATCCTTCGTCATTAAACTGGTTATTTAATTATTAACATCTTTTAGATATTGTTTAAAATCTTTTCTTTAAAGTTAATCAAAAAATTCTTTTTATTTTTTCGCATTGTCATATAAATCTATTTATCCTACTACTTACTCATATAATATTAAACCAAACTATATTATACAATTATAATTATACTGAAAACATGTCTGATTAATAATTATAACTTTAATTATGTGCCAACATTTCTGGAGAAAAATATTATTATGTGCCAACTTAGTTGGTATCCAACCTTTATTATTCATTAACTAGTTTACTTATTCCAAAATCAGAAATCTTGATAACTAAATATCAATACCTTGAAATAGACTTAATTTTCTGTTCTTTTAACTAAAATATTTTGTGGTTTCAAATCTCTGTGAATTATGTTGTTTTTGATTAATTCTAAATACCCATCACTTACTTATTTTATGATTTCCAAAAAGTCCTTTTTTGTAAAATTAGTTGATGTTTTCATATAATCAAAAAGACTTTCATCGCACAACTCACAAAATTGATAAATATAATCTTTTTCTTCTTTATAGTCATAAATAGTTATGAGATTAGGATGTCTTAACCATTTTAACTATTCTATAACTGAAAGTTCTTTTTCAAAAGACTAAGAACTATTTTAGTCATATGATTGTTTTTTGTCTATCACTCTAACACAACAGTCAGACATTAAGTCACTATTATAACCTTAATAAATTGATGCCTATCTCCCTTCATTTATCTTTCTTTATAAGTGAATCATATAACAACCAATAGTCTCTTTCATAAGTTAATTAATTATTGTCGTTAAATTTAATCATTTAACAGTTAAAACACCATAAATATATTCGAAATTTTTGTGATAGAATAACTAAAAAATTATTAATATTTGTAATATAATTAATATTATTAAATATAAAATAATAGCCATTTTTAAGTTATAATATTAAGCTCATCTTCAATACATCCAAGTTGATATTTCAAAGCTATAAAACTTTGTAAAACTGGAAATTAATTAAAAGTTAATCAATTTAAGTTTCATTACTGTTCTCAAAACTTATAATTTGCTGCTACATTACAAATACTATAATTGTTCCGATTTATCTGTTATTATTACGATGACTCTATTCTATATTACCTAAAGGTCTTTTTAAAATTGTGAAGATTGACTTTATTTTACAACTAATTTGATTTATTTTATAAATTTAATATTAGCGAGTTAGTGCTGATTGATGTATAAATCTCTTGATTATAATAAATTAATTAATATTAAACTATCACATTATGGTACAATCTTCTTATTTTTTATTTTCAACAATGTTAATTGATTTTTCTTTTTCATTTAATCCTTCTCCTTTAATTGAAGCTTCTAATTTTAATGACTATTGTTAAGACTAGGCCGAATGAATATGATGATGCATAAGCTTTTTATCAGTATAACTTTCAACCTTATCTAAAAGTATTCTCATAGCTTTTTCATGTTAAGCACTCTAAAATTATTAAAAATAATAGTACTTCTCTATAAAGTTTATTTAATTATTCTCTTTTTAACAATTAATCTATACTTCTAAATTGTATTTCTTTGATAAGATCATCTATCTTTTTAAATAATTAAAGAGCTAATTATTCTTTTTCCTTATCTTCATTTTCTTTAAGAGTTTCAAAGATTTCAAATTGTCTTTCTAAATCCCTGCTTTTAAATTCTTAAGATATCTTCTCTTATTCTTCATTTAAATATTTTTGTTTTTCATATTCTTCTTATAATAATTTTATAATTTTTTTTTATTCTTCACATAATTCTTTAAACTACTTTAATTCTTATTTTAATTATTCGTTTTCAGTCATAAGTTTATCATTTCTACTATAAACAATTTCTAAACTTTCATTCATTTTTTTATATTATCTCTCCAATTTTTCTCTATTAATTTCTACATTTTTTTGATTAATTTATTTTTCATCTTCCAATTATTACTCTAATGATGTAATTTATAACTAAAGCATATTTATTGTAAATTATGATTCTTACTAAAATCTTTTAGAACGAACTAACTCTAATTCTTATTCTCCTTTAGTTATTTTAAATTCATCATACTATTCTTTTAATTCTTCTAATGATTTCTCTGTTCTATTTAATTTTTCTTAAAGCATTTCATATGATAATTTATCATCTATCTATGTTCTTGACCTAGTACTTGTTCTTGATCTACCTAAATTTGAATCTAGTTCATATTATAAATTATGATTTTCAAATGCCAAATCAGCCAAAGTCTTACTATTTTCTCTCACATTACTTTATAGTTTTCTTATTTCAGCATTTTTTATGGCAATCTAATTAAGTGAACTTTGTAATTCTTCTTCTACCCCTTAATATTTAGCTCTTAAATCCTAAACTTATGCTTATAAAAGTGCAATAAATTTAGATTAATCACTTCCACCTGCATAAACTTAATTTGTTTAAATATTTTAGGGTAAATTTTAGAGATCAAATAATTCAGATTTGATTTTAGCCAATTCATCTTTTAATTATTAAATTTGTTAATTTTACTATTAACTCTCTGTTAATGTAATCTAATAGATCTTATTTTATTCATCAATTTATTTTTTTAAATTTGTTTTCTCATTCTCGAGAATTTCATACTTATATTATAATTCTTTATATTAATCACTTGACAATATTTTATTTTATAAATATTTATCATCCAGAATAAAGTTTGCTTTCTATTCTTCTTAAATAAATGATTTAATTATTTTGTCTTAAATCTTTTAATCTACTACTTCAAACATTTTCAATGATTCTTACAATTCTCTGAATTAAACATTTCTTAAAATTTTAACAGCTAATTTCTCATATGAAACATCTGCATACTTTTTTATCTCTTCAATTCTCATAGAACAAATTGCTGTCAATCCTTTAGAGAACTCGAGAAAATTACCAATCTTAATACAATTATCTATTAATAGAAAAGTGTTTTCAAAAGTTAATGAATTTATTGATAATGTCAAAGCCAACTTCTAAAAATCATGTTTTATATAAGATTGAATTTTCTAAACATCTGAAGATTGTAAATGAAATACTGCATCCAATAGAGACAAAATGAGTTTTGAATATTTTTTTATATCGTAATCGTTTGATTTCAAAAATGTATAATAAAGTTCCCTTGGATATACTAATTCATAAAAATATGATAGACACATAAAAGCTAATGGCTCCGAAGCAAAACTTAGAAAGAATTATACAACAAGTATAAATTCATCATCAAATCCAAATTTAGGCTAAATCCAATTATATATTTACTTACATGTTTATTAAGAAATGCTTTAATTATATTACAAATAGCATTTTGAATTGATGTGGCATCCTTCTTTTGAGTAATGTGATGATAGAATTCCTAAAATGAATAATTATATGCTTCACAATAATCCACCAATTTGCTATACATATTATTCATTGCATTTTTATATTTTGTGAACGTTGTACTTTCAGAAGCATCTTGATTCATGAACTTATATTCAAATTAAGGATCATTTAAATTATCATAATAATCTTTTACAATTTCTTCATAATTCTTTTTATTATTCATCTATTTTAACCATCTCTCACATAATGTGTCTTTCCCAAAGGCAAGACTATTAGATTAAATAAATTGCCTCATTCGAATTGATTCCTCTCGACATAAATTACATTATCTATGAGGTTTTTAATCAATACTCGAAGCCACCTTATACAAACCAATTTTATAGATTATTTCTTTATTTTGTGAGCAAGAATAACAAACAGCTCTTTTACATCTTTTACATTGATGTTCTTTCTAAAGTACACTGAAGTCCTTCTAACATATTTCGCAAGCCTTCTTTTTACCTCTTATATCTTAAATATTAATTTAGAAGAATGCTTTTTTAAGTGTAAATTATTTGTTCATTATTAAAAATACATAATATTAACAAAAATAAAATATTAGATCTAATCTATTTTGTATGTATGTGTCAATAATGAATTAAGATATGAATTCTATTTAGCTATAATTAATGAATTCAATATGAATTTAATAATTAAGATAGAAATTGTACCAAAATAAAGAAAAATTGATAAATTCTTTAACTTTATTTTTTATTTCAAATAAAATACTTTAATAAAGATCCTCTAAGTTGTTTATTATTATTTTTAGTTGTTGTAAAATTTTAAACCAAATAATTGTAAATAAAAAAAAATTAGATTTAAAAAAATAGACCAATAAACAGAAACTTTATATTTCAAAAGAATTATGAATGTTATTTAATTTAAAAAATTTCTTATTATTATTTTTTTTTACAAAATAAAATAAACATGAAAGAACAAGTTTAAAGGCAAACCAGATTCTAATCCAAGGCTGAATAATGTGGAATTTGTTATAATGCGATAGAGAATTAAGTAAATGATGTTTGAAGGTTTAGGGAGCTTTGGATAGTTGCAATCATTCTTTTTGTTCAGATTGTATTAAAAAATGGTCTAATGTATATAACCTTATTAATTTCAGATTGAAAACACCTGTCCACTATGCAAGCAGAAATTCACTTAAATCGAATTTAAGTGGAAAAGAGTATATTTTAAATTTTATTCAGGTTCATTACAAAAGTCATAAGATATCAAAGCCAAAATGTAAACATAATAAGTATTCGCTAATTATATCGTAGGATTTACGTTAAAGATAAAAGTCAGTCTCAAAAAGAGGATTAGTTTAATGTTTTACTTGAACTCCTTATAGAGTTCATTCTTGCTGATAGTATAAATATTATTAAATGATTAGTAAATGATTGAAGATGACTGAAATCTTAAATTTTTGTATATTATATTATTATATATATATATCTTTATTTAACATCATATTGGATAATCATCATCAGCTTCAGGATCAATTATTTTTGCACTTTCTCCCTTCATAATATGACTGATGACACTCTAATTGTTAGCAATTTTTTCTTCATAAATCTTTTTAAAATCTGGATAATGATATAAGAGTATCTCCTCATATATCATGTCTATTAGATTATATAATAGAATTCTACCTTTAAGTTACTCATTTGTAAATTCATACATTTCAAACTCAAATTCCATATTAGATACTGGAGATCTTGTGGGCTATTTGTAAAGATATATTTAGAAGTACCTCATCACTTGGATTGTGGAGCTCCTTTAAATAAGGGTGTTTTAATGCTTCAGCAGCAGTTATCCTCTTTTTATAATCGATTTCTAAGAGCTTTTCTAATAAATCATATCCCTCAGGTGGCAATCCTTTGACTACTCTATCCCATGGAACTTTCTCTAAAGATCCTAATTCTTGAACAAGTTCAACTAATTTTTGTGATACAAATGTATCTTGAACTTACATAATTTTAGTCTTAGATGGTGTTCCAACAGTTTCAAATATCATTTTAATTTATTGTTTTGCTATTGATGTAAAATAAATTTTATTTACAATTTTATCCTCTCCATAATGTTTTTCCTCTTACTATTTCTGCAAAAATACATCCAACACTCCATATATCTACAGCTTATGTATAGGTTTTAAGACCCAATAATAATTCTGGTGCTCTATAGTATCTAGTTTCAACATAATCTGTCATTATATTAGGATTTTATTATTATGTTTTGGTTGTTTATAGTAAGGCTCTAGACAATCCAAAATCACAAACTTTCAACATGCAATCTTGTTTATTTAATAATAAATTTGTTGGTTTCTATTTTTTAAGTCTCATTAATATACCAAATCTCGATGTAAAATATTTGCAGAATGCATGTATTTCAGTGCTCTAAGAATCTGGTATAAAAAGAGTTTAAAATGATCTTAGTTCAATTTAGCATGTTCTTTATCAATGACACGCTTTAAATCGGTATCTAATAATTCGGTAACACAATATCTATTTTATATAAGATCTATGTTTTTACATATCATAGAAATTCTTTCTGGATTTTGGTAACTATATTGTAATAAGATTCACTATCTAAAATGTTTGTTTTGATGCTTACATTTTCATGTTTTAAATTTCTTAAGATTTTTAACTCTCTTAAGGTTCTTTTAGCATAAAATCTATGCTCAAAAGTTCTCTCTATTTTTTTAATAGCTACCATTTTTTATTCTGGTATTGTTGCTTTTGTATCTTCACAACCAATAACGATGCCGTATGCTCCACTTCCCACTGAAATATTATTTATTAATTTACATTATTATGTTGGCTTATATCTCTTCTCAATAATAAATTCTGATTCATCAACTTTAAAAACATTAGCTGAATATGCTTTTTATGCATATTGATCATAATTATAATTTGAATCCATGAATTAATTTATTAATATAATAAAATATATCTCAACTCAATAACTAATGGGCAATCCTAATATTTATCACAAAGTGATACTTTTTTATACATTTATAATTATCAGTTTCAATTTATAAGATTTAAAAAATAATAGCAATCATAATAAATCAACAAGATCTCCATATCAACAGTATTACGGATACCCATAGTTATATGTATTTTAATATCAACCATACAATTAGAAATATATAAATAATATCTTTTAGAACATTTCAAGATTAAATCACACCTTAAATTATTCAATATAATTTAATTACTTTATCAAATATCCATCATTTATTGCCTATTTACTTCTCTTACCATGAAACTCTAAGATTTATAATCATTTAATTATTGAAATAATTTATGTTCTAGATATTTTAATTTTTAAATAATTTTCATTCATTCATTCTCTTCCATGATAGAATGAAAATCTTCTTGCAAATTTTCTTAATATAAACCTTTAAAGTCTTTATCTTCATCAGATTCAGATTGAATTCCTTAATTCTAATTCTAAATAATATTATGATTAATCATATCTTAATGTGAATCATCATTTTATTTCAATATTATAAGGATTTCCTTAAGCTCGTTTGGAAATCTTTATATTAGAAGCTACATATATCTATTATCTTCTAAAATTAAAAAGATTTGATTATAATAGTACTCTGGATTATCAAATTTATTTCTTATAAACCATTCCCTTATTTTCTAAGAGCTTATAGAGTATATACCATTTTATGATTAGACATTTATAATTGTTTATTAAAAATTGTCTATAACTTCATCTTATATGACATCTGAGGATTATAATCCTACAATCAGTGCTCCCTGCGA
The DNA here is from genome assembly GCA_000733375.1 of Paramecium sexaurelia. Classification (NCBI taxonomy): domain Eukaryota; phylum Ciliophora; class Oligohymenophorea; order Peniculida; family Parameciidae; genus Paramecium; species Paramecium sexaurelia. The sequence continues at coordinate 227,599 of JPFM01000089.1, read as the reverse complement.
ATCTTGATAATGATATTCGTAATCAATTTATGATTCCTCTCTTTGAACATCTTGATCCATTGTAGCTTACTCCTTCTAGTTTAAATTGTTAGGAGAGGTTTAGGGACTGAAATTGTACTATTTTAAGTCATCAGTTTCTTTATTAGGAAAGCCATCTAAGTCAGACATAGTATTTTAGAAATTTTCATTATCCTAAGAGATATTATCTAAGTCCATAGACAATTAAAAGTTAGAATTCTCCTCTTTTTGCTCTACTTGATTTATTGATTTTGAGTTTGGCTATATAGATATCTCATTTATTATATTACTTGACATCGAAATATTAATTATAATATTGATTATAATATGCAAAAAAAATAAAAAATTAACTAATGGAAGCAACAAAGGCGATTCTCAATAAGATTTGAATGGAAATCCTTTTACAATTAATAATGTTTAATATCCTTTCGATCTTCCTTGTAATCAGAGTACTTTTTAGATACCATAGCAATAATTAAACTATAAATGCCAGAAGTAAGGCGGAATTACTTTATGGTAAAAACCATAGCCACATCAAAACATACTTTAATGATATTTAATTTATGTTCCTTAACAGGACTTAATAATAATTATAATAATAATAATAATAATAATATCGCTTATATTTTATGCAAAGCACTAATTGTATTTTGAAGCCTCTTTAATCACAACCTTAGGTAAGAATTAATATAGCATGTAATTCTAGAAACCTTTGAAACCATTAGCAGGTATGTAGCAAAATCTTAATGAGCATTTGAATACTATAAAGAACATAATACCATATCAATTTGTAGACAAAAATAGCCCGCATATTACAATTTGTAAGAAAGTTGAATATTTTAAGGTGGATTGACACCAAAGATTACAGAACAATCTCTGAGATTAGTATGTGCAGAGTATGGAAATGTTGTGAGAATATCTTTACGTGCATACTATAGAGATGTTCAGGCATAGATAGTGGCTAATGTTACATATGAAAATACATAGTCAGCATAAAATGCGTATTTGGAATTACAAAAAAAAGTAGAAAATGGATTTCATTTTCAACTTTAGTAAAATTTTCTTATAATTTTAGTTATGGTGGCCCATGTTAATAAAGCTCATCTAAAGTATTAAAAATAAAGTTGCCGAATCCATAAATAAGAGGAATAATTGATAAACTGGCTAGACAAGTCGCAAAGGAAGGAGTATAATGCGAATAGATGATTAAGTAGAGAGAAATAAACAATAATAAATATGCATTTTTATATATGGTATTTATTTAGAAGGATAATATGATGATAGTAATCAGAAGAAAATGAGTATTATAAATGGAGATTATATTCATTCTTAAATGGAGATGATGAAAAACAATGGAAATAGGAGCCTTATTATTTCAATTTAAATGAAAGAATTTACATTCCTCCTTCAATTGAAGTAGAAGAAGCTCCATCATTTGCAAAAAAGGAACTTGAAAAAGCTTAAAGTAATGTCTAATTATAATGGAAGTTACTAATAAAAATAGGAAAACACAGTATTAAGTATTAGAAGATCGAGATAGACTTACATTTAGTCAATTGATCAGGGAATTAAACACTTAAAAGTAATGAGTTCAATTTAGAATAGACATACTATTGGAAAGGCTATGGTATTCTGTATTGATCATTAAAACTGCGCTGCAGATTTGACTCTAATTTTAGAGGATTCACTCCTTAATGATTCTTCTTGGTCAACGAAAGTAATTATAATATAATAATTGAAAGCTTGCCCGTTTGTATTTGATTTCAGATATTTTGAATAACTGTAGTCAGACTTTTAAGAGCTATATCTAATGGTGTTTGCCAAAGATTTTTAGCAATTTAGATTAATTATTGCCTTATAAAGAAAAAGTAACCAATTAAACAAAGATAAATATAGATTTTGAAATTGTTGCAATGTTGGAGAGAGTAGAATTTGTTTGACCAAAAGTACTTGAAGGGATTAGAGTTGTCCTTTTTGATGAAAGAATAGTCAATCCAAATTGAGAGCATATCCTCATAGCTTTATAAAGTCGATGGTTATTTTATTGAAGGAAAAACTGGCTCATGTTGATGATGAGACACTTGATCGAATCTGCCGAATCAAAGGACTATGTTCTCAGGGATCTCGTGATACATTAATCCAACGCTTAGTTGAGCATAAGTTCTATAACAGAGCCAATCCCGACGTTTCACTTGAATAAGTATCCAAATATGTTTAAGTTTATCGTTACATTGTTGATAAGGTATTTTTTAATGATACTATCTTATTATTATAGGATTAATAAACTATTATTACATCTTAGAAGCAATCATTTACTACTTAGATTTAAATGATGCAGGAGTTCCTGAAATTATTATAAAAGAGGTTAACATTATTCTAATTTAGATATAAAAATATTATTAATTCTGAAGGAGAGGAAATAGATGCAGTAGATGAAAGAATATATGAATTTAATAAACATATAGAAATCTAAAGAGCAGAACGCAATCTTTACGTAAATATAGATGGCAAAGATCTTACTGAAGAAGATATTAGAACCATTGAAGATAAAAAAGTTTAAGTTGTCACTAATTACGAATTGACATATCTACAACCCAAACCACCTTTACCTCCTTAACCAACTGATCCAATAGAAGTATTATTGAAATATATTCTTCTAGATTGAAGTCTAATAATATAGAGATATACTTTTTTAGAGTGGGTTGTATGATCCATTTAAAATAGAGGAATTTGCCAAATCTAAAAGAATTTAATTAGTTAAGGCTGACTAATTAAAAAAAGAGAAAGAGAAATAATTATTATTAAAATAGCAATAAGAATAAAGAGAGAAGGAACGTGAAAGAGAAAGAGAAAAAGAAAGGGAAAGAGAAAAAGAGCGTGAAAAAGAAAGAGAAAAGGAACGCGAAAGAGAGAGAGAGAGATCAAGAAATCATAGTAATATTATTTATCTATATACTTATTTATAGATCGAAATACTAAAAGGAGTAGTTCCAGTTCCGAATCTGATAAAAAGAATTAGAAAAAAAGATTTGATGGCAAATATGATTAAAAACATGATTCTAAACATTATAAGAGAAGATCCAGATCAAGAAGTAACTCTAGAAAAAAGAAAACTCAAAACAAAAAGAGATGAGTAAAATAAAATAAATAACACATAAATTATCACAATATATACAAAATATTTTTGCAATAAAACTATTAAGTAATAAATCTGCATTTATTTTTGAAGAGTAAGTTCTCTTTAAATGAATTGATTCTAATTAAGAGATTGTTGACTATGTGAAAATCCAATTTAATTGGTATATTTAATTATTGATATAAATGTAAGTGGAGTAATTGAATAATGAATATATTATTCTTTTATATAATTAATGAATATTTAAAATCGAATTCCAAAGGGTGATCTTAAAAAAGTAGTTGATTCACAGTTTCATTATGAAAGAAGAAAGTACATATTTTGGGCATTTAATACTTCATATTTGGGCATAGCTTTCTTTTAAATATATTCAGATGTAGTGATTGAAGGTGGAGAGAATCCAGCTTTATGTGTTGATACTTCACTATTAAATCATGATTTATAATGTCCTATTGGTTTGTATAAGACTTTGGTTGCTTTAATTGTTGCTCACTTAATTTAGATGCTTTCAGCTACAATTGGATATTTTGGCATCGATTAGAAGTCAAGAAAAATTAATAAATCGTATTCATGTATTTGATAATAACTTAATTTAGTCTTATTAATTGGTTCATACATTTATGATTTGATAGCATCTTTTATTTTATGGTTTTCATATAACACTTGGGATGATACTCCTTTTAGGAACACTAAGAATGAATTTCTTATGTTATCAATATTTTTCCCTGCTTTAATGGCTGTAGTTGGTTACTTTTGTTTAAGTCAATTCAAAAAAGCAACTTATGAAAATGCATGTAATATTCATAAAAATATAAATAAGAAATGTAATAAGCCAAAGATGAATTATTAGAAAAATACCCATAAATAGCTTCGGATGTAGTCAAATTGTTTTTATGATTAAAAATATCACAAAAAATATTTATTCAAGATCAATTATTTTTATATTCTAGATATTTATGAAACCTTTTTCTTTCCAAATTTAAACTAAAGAACTCTTATTTCATTATCTCACTAAATGTAAAATAAAAATTAGATCCTATTCTTCTAATCTAAATATATTCGATATAAAAATTAAATTGATAAAAATAGTTGAGTTGAATTCTATGGCAATGCTATTCTGAAAATAGAAATAAATTATTAATTAAGATTTTCAAAATGAAATAGAAGAATTTGTAATGACTGGAGATAAACTAGAATAAGTTTTTAATAAATATTCAATTTTCTGAATAAACTTTAATATTAAGAGTTATTTTGAATCTCTAATTTAAAATTTTGATTAAGTAAGATCTAAACAAGAATCTATTAAATTAACTTATTGTGACAATTAAATATTTTATTAAAATAAAAAATGAATGATGAACTATTTAATTTAAATATTTATCACTTTAAAATAAATTCTTAATAATTCATTTCTATGTTTAAATTTTCTGATTGATTACTTAGTGATTAATTTTTCCTTCTTTTATAAAACAGAATAATAATTAAAATAATTAAGAAAATTATAAACAGAATAAGATAAATGTACCAATAATTGTCCTCTTGAGTTGTAATGTCTCCAATGTTCAATTCTTTAATTGGAAATGGAAATGAAAGCTCTTATATTTCGAGGTTGTAGTATATTTCTACTTTTCCAACTATATTAATGTAAATTATGGGTTAATTCTAAAAACCAAGATTTACTTAAGTACTATTTTTTTGCAAAGACTAATTTACAACTTTTATAAACTAAGTTTCATCATTCTTATCTATTGTGTAGGCTTCATAAAAGCAAACAATATCATCTTATTTATATGTTTGAATGATAAAGTAAATTTAAAGTTATTTCAATTATTAGGATTGATTATCATAAATCAAGTTTGGAATTTCTAAAATTAATTCATTATTTATAATTTCCCAATTTAAATTAAGATTCTTAAATTAAAAGTTATTATTTGGTATTGGATCTATTCTTTTGTAAGTTTAATGTCTAATATAATAATTTGTCATTCGAACTTAATTTTCACCTTTCACTTCACTTGAAATTAATTTAACCATAAAATAGTAGGTTCCTCTTTCTAATTGAAGTATAGTATTGAAATATTCCTATGGTTTGGTCATTAACTAAATTTCAAAAATCTATTTATTTAAATGAGAAGGGTTTGATGTTCCTTAAATTAGAATAGTACCTTTACATACTAATACCTCTAAAAATAAAGCCGAACTTTCTAGAAGTTTTATTTAATAATAATTTGGTTGTCCTACCCTTGCCAATTGATATTATGGTATTCCATTCATCATTAAATTCATTTCATCATCACTTAAGAGAATTTTGACATATGATGATTTTTGCTTTGGAGTTATTATCAGATCATATATGCCAAATACATCATATAATTTAAAAAAGATACCTCTCTAATATTATTTTTTAAATTTAACAATTTTATCAATTGTGGAATGTTTAATCTGAAAGTCAAATAAATCGATAGATTAAAAAACGCCTACAATTTATAAACTTAGATATTTAGTTGTATTTTAGTTGTTAATTGTATTTGTTAAAGATTAATAATGTAAAATAGACTATTCCTATCTTAATAATTATTAATCTATTATTTATCCAATCTTAAGAGTTGTGAATTATTTATTATTACGCTTCATAGTAATCTCAAAATAAGCCTTTGGTGTTAAACATTTAACTCGTATTACGAATTATTCTACTGTGTTAGTTGTCCTGATAAAATCAATGTTTGTATTATTATTAATTACAAATTTTTAAATATTATTAGAATTATCTAAAGAATAACTTTATTCCGCGATTTCAACTTCAATTTATCCGAAAACATAATGGAATTAAATCTAAAATTAGTTTTGAGAAAAATAAGTATACTCTATCTTCTAAAACTATTCTAAAATTTCATATTAAGCTAAATTATCAACTAATTGATTTAATTGCTAATTTTTTTATATTTTGATTGCCCCTTAACTCGTTTATTCCATATCAATAATTTCTATTAAATATTAACAATTTTCAAATTAACAAGCATCAATTTAATATGATTTAAATTCAGTAGCTATATCCTCTACAATTAAGTTATCATCAAGATCAAGTGAATTTATGTTATCTTAGAAATGCTTTATTCTTATTTGAATCGCGCCATCTAATACAGCTAGAATAAGTTTAAATGATTCTTTTTCTATAAGTGCATAAATTGCAGGTATATTTACTTCTAATAATTTTAGAGGTAAAGATTCATTTGGGATAAATTGATATGAAACATCTCTTAATTAGTAACTTATTTGAAATTCACAATCATCTTATCCTTATACTCCTATTACATATTAATCTTATGAAAATTATCTATAATGAAAATTTTAGTATATATAGAATGAATCAATCCTTATAGATAATTATAATGACTCAGTTTAAAGAGTAGGTCTACTGTTCTCACCTTATTACACTGAAAGTGATAATTGATTTTGATTTCCTAAGACTTAAACATTAAGTATTAAAGATTTAACATCCTCATCTAAAGTTAACGTAAAGAACTTTGTTTTTCCTTTTTGAACATAATCCCTTATACGCTCTTCTATTTTTAGAACTTTTAAGGTTTCATAGACTCCAATTTAATAAACATCATCTTCGATATGCTTAGCAAATGGTTAGACTTATATATACAAAATGAATTATTCATGACTTTGTGAAACAATTATTGTTTAAATAGGATGATTATTTTTTTATTTAAAAGGAGAATATTCTTATATATTGACCATTGATTTATTCATGTAGCATAAATATGGAATTATTTAAGCTTCACTTCCATTTTATGAATACCATTAAATTGAAACTCCATTTTAATTTAAATAATAATAAAATAAAGCATCTTGTTTGAAGCTTAATGTTTAAGATTTTCCTTCATGTAGTTATATGTTATTATTGAGATTTTTTGTAGTAATAGTATAGAATATAGGTCCATTTACAGAAGTAACAGATAAATATATGAGGCATTGAGATCTTTTCTACTTTTGAACACTATTACAAATTAATTCTTATTATGGAATTGTCAATTATGTATTCAAAAATACATAATCGTTATATTTTTCATTTGGAATTTTATTGGTTTGACTTAAAGAGATATAAATTTTTAAATCAGATTATAAATTCCCATTATAAATTTCTCTAATGAATATTAAATCTCTCTCTATCATTGGTAATTTATAATAATTAGTTTGATTTTTATTTACAGAATCAATTATTTAAGTTCCTATTTGATAGAATTTTATTTCAAAATGTATGTTATATTGTATTAAAAATTCTCCTTATAAATTTAAACATTAAACACCTATATAATATGAGGATGCTTAATTTTTATCATCAATTTTGATATAAACTTGTTTAGGATCTTTCCATTAAAAAGAATTACTATCTGGTATTTCATTATCTGATGTATTTGATTTAACGTACATTATGAAATCTCCAACAATATTTGATAAAGTAATTGAAAAACTAGCTTAAATCTCTAATGAAATTAAAAAAAAACTATATAACTCTAATTGTTAATGTTATATTTAAACCCCATTTTATAATTTTATAAATTTTGTTAAATTAATATTTTGATCCCTTTCTACTGTTGTCTGAAGGCTATAATTACAAAAGGAAATTCCAAATACAGTTAAATAGTATACATTATGGTTACTGATGGTAATTTACAATTCATCTGTAGCTTCATAATTCGTCAAATTAGGATATCTATTTTAGGAGCTACCATAAAGTCTACATTGGCCATTTAATTATGTTAATTAAAACTTAGACTTCTTTATACTAGTAATATTAGATATATTATAGCTATAATAAATTGAAGATCCTTGATCAACTTTAAATTAATCATAATGACCTTCTTTTAAAAGAAAATGAGAGTGATTCTAAAGCTATATTATCCTATAAAATTATTTATAATCACTTTAGAGACCAATTAAATAAAAACAATTATCACAAAATTAATTAATTAACTTATATGAATCCTTGCCTATAAAATATTTATCTAGAGTATCTTGATAATCAAATTTTGTGATCAAACAATCCTCTTAAATGCATTTTTTAATAAATTTTTATGCTTTTTCTATATTAATTTCTATTTTTATTTCTTCATACTATTAAATGGGTTGTAATTTGAACTAAATTATTTCTTAAGGTTTCAACTGTCCACTTAATGTTAATAATATTTAATTACTTAAATGGTTAATTATATTATAGAGAATGTATTCCATCAAAAACTTAAACTATAAATTAATAGTTAGAAAAGAAGTCTGAAAAAACTGCAATAAAAAATAGATTATCACTACAGTTAAAAGAATTTCTTTGATCTTATGAAACGTTAATCTATATTTGTTAACTCTATGTAGATTGCCATAAATAATAATCTAAAAATGTTGGTTATCTAATTTTATTAAATAGGAAGATTACATATCACAATCAAGATATACTTTGAGATTGTTTTGTTCTGAAAATAAATTTAAGGCTAGCGCCTTGTTCTTCAAGTCATCATTACGATTAACTTTCAATCTATAAACTTTATAATCGAATTGTAGTATATTGTCTTAAATAACTTCATTAATTTATATATCCTAATCTCACACAATTATAGTAAAGTATTACTTATGTCTTTGGAGTTTATCACAAAAATCATCATCAACATAATCATGTTAATTTTAATAAATTAAAAGGTTTTTTTAATTCGATATGCTTTGGAAATGTAAGGATCTACTTATAATTCCGATTTAGTCTTGCGTAAGATAGACATGTTTGGCCAGCCAGTATCCCTTAAATTTAATGGACATTCAAAACATCAGACTGAAGTAGGAGGCATCGCTTCTATTGCCACTATTACGGTAGTCTTTCTCTTTTTCTCTTCAAATATCATCAGCTTCATTAACAAAGGGGAGTTATCAGCCATAGTAGTAAATAACTTTGAAGAAATTCCAGAATTTATTTAACTTTCTGGGGATAGAACGCTTGCAGTTGGTTTTAACAATCTCTCTTAGTCTACCTTCTTTAATATCACTTTACAATAAATGTAAGATATTAATAAATATTTACTCAAGAATAATTGAAAATTAGATCATTACAAATAAAACATTAGTATCAATTGGAAAATGCAAAGCTGAACAATTTTAATTAGCAAGTGAGAATTATCTTTAAACTTATTTGACTGATCACTTTTTGTGTTTGGAGTACATATTTAAGTAATAAAAATAGATAAAATTAATAATTATACTTCGGATAAAATCATTCTAGTAAAAATTTATTATTAAATTTTAAAGAAAAATATGAAGTTCATTTAATAATATCCAAATGCTAAAATAATTAATCATTTTGCATCCCAGATCAAAACCTTAATGATTAAATATTTAACGTTTAGTTGATATTTAAAAATCAAGTATTTAAATTATCCTTAAAAAGGTTGTTAATCCTATGGAAATATCAGAAAATTATATATAAACCTTTTTAGATGACACTTATTCTATTAAATTTGTACCTAATACATTATCAAAAGAATAAGAACTCTATATTACTTAATATGATTTAAATAATGATGATAGTTTAATTTATAAGGATGTTTATCAGAGTAAAGCTTATGCAGTAGATTCTAGAGATTCTAAATAAGTTGTCAATATTGACAATGATGCTTATGCTACATTCATATTCAAAAAGAACAAGCTTAAATTTACAATTAACCGTTCCTATTAAAAAATAACAGATCTTCTTGCTCGTTTAGGAGGTTTTTTAAAGATTTCATTCTTTCTTTTAGGATTTGTGATTTAAATTTACAATAGATTGTAATGTAAATATGTTTAATAATTAATTAGTATATCTTATTTTAGCAAATAAAATCTATGAGTTTTCATTCGAATCTATAAAATAGAGATAATATTAGGAATAATAATTTGAAGCTTTAAATTCTGCAATTTAATGTTAAAAATCAAAAACTAATATCTAACACATAAATGATGAAGGTAGTTAATAGAAATTACCAGTTAGTCGAATACTGTAGAAAAATAACTCTTTAAAATCAAAATAAAGTTCATTTTCCATTCTCCCATTCTCAAGTTAACACATTCCTTTGTATAATAATGATACAAATAAAAAATAAATTATTACTGAAGAGGAATGTGTTATTTCAGCAAATTTAATTGATCATCATATTCATTTGGCAAAAAAATTTAATTGTTAAAATGGTTTGGACTATTTCTAAAAATAGATTAATAAAATAATTAATAGATCTCAACCTCTAAATTTAACAATAAGGATATTCTTGAATCATTTATTTTGTTCTAAATTATTCAATTAGAATATTCATGTAAAATTATACAGAAAATCGATGAAAGAAATTTCAAATCATTTGGATGTCTATTATATACTTTAGAAATTAGAAGAATTGAATAAACTTAAGACTATATTATTAAGCCCATAATAACTCTTAGTATTTAATTTCACTCCTAAATAAATGATTGCTCCTGATAAAAACGAATTAAAATTTAACCGAAATTTTTTAGAAGAAAAAGCTAGAATCAGACATACCACTCTTTTTAGTGAACCTTAAAATACTCCTACTGCTGTTCTTTAACTTAAAAAGAGAGCTAGTCAAGAAAATGAAAATATCATTTACTAAAGAATATATAATGCATATGATGATATCTTAAAACAATATGAAGGCGAAAGCCCAAAATAAGATCATGATATCAATAAATAATTAATAGAGAAATTAGGGGCTGAATTAAAGTCAATCTTTAGAGCATCAAAAATGATAGATTTTTCGTAGCTATAATCAACTAAATAATCAAGAAAAGTAAATAGAAGGCATGCATAAATTGATAATGAAATTCAAGTAACTAAAATGATGTAGTAGTTTTATTAATGATGATTAATTTTCAGTCTCTAAATAAATTCATTATTTACTTATATATAAACTAATTTTTAATTGATTCAAATTTAATTAATATTAATGGAAAAAACAATTACCATTATATTTTTAGCACTCCTGGCTATCGAGTTTTTTAAACCATAAGAAAAGGAGGAATAATGGTAAGAAACTAAAGAATAAATTCTCAATCCTCCTACTTAAAAACACTATAATAAGGGAAAGGTTGAAGTTCTAGTCTAATATTGCACAAGTTGATCTTATAAAGGAGCATTTTAATAAATTCAATAAGCAATATTTCATTAATTTGATGAAAGAGTAGAAGTGATGGGAATGCCATATCCTATCGGAGAAGGCAAAGAGAAATTATTGCAGCTTCTAACTATAATCCAATATGGATTTATAGCTAGTTTAATTTTTTTCGATAAACAAATTAGTGAGATGAGTGAATTTTGGAGAACTAATATAAGTCCAAGTAAAATCAAATATGGATTTTTGGGTTATGTTGCTTTAAATTTTATCATTACTTAACTTTCATCTTCTGGAGCTTTTGAAATATTTGTAAATGATTAGTTAATTCATTCAAAAATTAACACTGGTTAAATGCCTTCTATGGACACAATATTTTCAATTATTAGAAATAAAATATGATAAAATTAAAAGAAAAAGACCTATTATATATAAGAATGAGAGATTTTAAGTAAAAGCATTTCAACTTAAGATTTTGAAGAATTATAATTATATAATTGAGTCTTTATTTATTTATTATTCTCTACAGATTAATATTATATTGATAGCATAAGTCCTAAAATTTATAAAAATTCAATGATTTTTATTCCTAAATTTCATTAATTAATGTAAATAATAAATTTAAGAGGGAAAATACAATATATTGAATTGAATTGGTATTAGAAAACTTTTATTTAATACATTATAAATTGTTTTCTTAGACTAATTTCTAAATTTTATTTTTTTCCATAAAATAAATTAAAATAATATATGTAAATATCTATTAGTAAATTGGTTAAAATATTCAAAAAGAACCTGATAAAAGTTATAAAAATAGTGGGCAAAGTTGATAATTCTTGAAATCTTAGAAACATATATAATTTTTAAAATTTTAGTCTTGGATTCATGGATAATATGCTTGTTAATATTATCCAGCATTATTAATTTTAAATTTAAATTAATTAGGAAGCTCTATTCTATTCTATTCTATTCTATTAAATAGTATTAAAGTACAAATTATATTTAATAAATTTAGCCAAGCAATTATAGAATTGATAAATGATTTAATATATAAGAAGGGAAGTTTGATTTGTAATATTGATGGTTATTGACAATATTAATAGTCAAAATTATAAATAATATATAGAGTGTCGGTATAACTATAAAAAAATAAATTATATTTAATAACAATTATTAGAAATAGAAAAAAGAAGTATTATATACTTATACATGGAACTGATGGAAAAAGTATATGATAATGAGTATGTTTTCGATAGAAAAAGGACCTTGAAATCCCCTTTTTTATTTTATATGAAGGAGAGTAATAGTAAAATGAATAAATACGGAAATCTACTAATAAATAACTTAATAGCAAATTATCATTTGAGGGATGAAAAAATGGCATTTTTATCAATTGAAATGCTTTTAATCATTGGTTAAAAATTATTCCCAAGTCTATCTTCTCAATTAAGAAATATTCGGTCTGTGTGTGCTTGCCATTCTTGACTAAGTATTACTAGATCTATAATCATCTTCTTTGTATAATTATTAATAAACAAGTTTTTTATTTTTTATAACATCCTCTACAATTTAAAGAGGGCTTCTTATACTAAATGTATTCCTTCTGGCTGATCTTACTCTTTTGACTTAGTAAGTAAGATCCCTCTTCCTTACATACTTCATGTCTATTATAACATTCTCATCTTGAGAAACTTATTTTTATTGCCTATCTAATCTTACTTATTCTCTTTGTAAACATATATTTCTCAATTAATCATACAAATGCATTTCATTTGTTGTTTACAGTCTCTAAATTAGACAACTTAATTGAATCTTAAGAGCTACTCCATTCTCAGAATTACAAAATACACTTTATAATCTCTTATCAATATTATTAAAGCTTTCATGATCACCAAATATTTATCCTTTTTATAATAAAGCTATTTGAGAAGTCTGCCTTTTAGGACTATAAAATCCATCATTACTTTAACATATTACAAATTCTCCACTCTAAACTAAATAAATCTCTTATTTGCTCAACTAACCTTAATAATATACTGCTTATCTAAATTAATAATGAGAACTTTAAAAAGCTAAAAATAAAATATCTAATAATTTTGGAGAAAACTAATGTTATTTTAAACATGAATGAAACTCCCTTATTTGTTATCTTAACTTATTTTCTTAAGCCTTTTAAAGTACATCTTTATAGTCTTTTTTACTCAGCACTGCTATGATGCATTGGCAATCACAAATTATGCTGGCTGATCTTAAGCTGTCATTCAAAAATGCTAATTCTCCGAAGCTTTACCCCATGTAAATTCTTTTGGTAAAAAATGATCTCTCTTATAATAATACTGAATTTACTTCCTTTTTATCTTTTCTACCCTGTCAAATTCCGATTCTTTATGCTCTACCATTGGGGTCTTAAATATATATACTGAAACACTTCCACTTAATATAATATAAAAAGATTATGGTTTATCACCTTACTCAAAAACAACGTCATTCTCATATTATTTATATACTTACTTCCTTGAACATTTCAATAGTCATTCTCCTTAAACACTCCTTAAGCATCAATTCCCCTTGATCAAGATTCACTTACTAAAAGAATTCGATATCTTTAGTAGCAGCTTAAATAATCTAATAATATAAAAACACATATACCTATATGTCTTCCAATCTTCTTTAATCAGAATTTTTCTGTAGAATCTCTATGCACAAAGACATTAGTTACTCTTTTGATAATCCATTAATTAACGAAATGATGTCAGATTTTTTTCTTTTATTTTCAATAAATTGTTTATTCGGGGATAAAATCATAAATAAAAAAATAAATAAATTTATTTTCTCTAGAAGTTCAGGTCATACTTTCCTGCCCTCTCTTATTGTTATATATATAGTATCTTAAATTATTCATTATTCAATTTTTTTAATGGATTCTTTTATAAATACATCACCTTACTCAACTTTGAGATTTAAAATTTTAATATTTGATTTTCAAATCATAAATTACTAACAAATTAATTTGAAAATATAATAATAATCTTAATAGATAAAATTGTTTAAATTCATTAGCTTCTTTTTAAATAATTTAATAAATTCTCTTAATTGTATAATTGAATTTATATAATTAAAAAAGAGATTTCTCATATTTGGTGTTAATTAATTTAATGATCTTCAATAATTTTAAACAATTAATTGAAGATTTAATTTTTTTAATCTAAGAAAATTACCCAAATATTGGGTCATTTATTTATATCTTGTAACAAATTCTATAATTTAAGTATAAATATGATTAATTTATAATCGTATTTTTTTCACTTATTTTTAACTACATTAAATTTATCTTTTTAAGATGGCATTCAATCTATATTTATAAATAAAATATATTATAGATATGCTTTATTTGATAAAATCATATTATAAATATTAAAAGATAGTCAAATTAAAACAATCCAATATAAAACTTATTAGTATTTTCTTAAATGTACCATAGCAAAATGATTAAAAAATGTAGGATTGACTTTTATTTAAAACTTTTCCATCCCTTATGGATTTAGAGCGATGTCTTTAATATAAACAGTAACCTTAAACAGCGTAAATAATTAATATATAATTAAATAATTTGATGAGAAGTTATGAGTATAGTAATTGATTATAGAAATTAGGCCGTTGATGTCTAATTGGGTTTTAAGTTGAAAATATATTAAACATTTTATTCTTTTCTAATTTGGTATATGAATAAGATTATTTATAAAATATATTATGACCAATTATGAAAACGGATTAATAAAAATATAATAATGGGAAGGCTTAGTATTTTATTATTGACAATCATTTATGTGAATGCAATTGATCCAAGCATGGTTTAATTAGGTACAGCAAAGTTAGATGAATTGAATTAAAGCAATTTAGGGAAGATGATCTTAGAATTGGCATAAACTCATGCAGAAATGAGAGGACCCTTAGGTAAATTAAATTAATTGTAACAGGAACTTAGATGATTTAGTCACAGCCATAGGAGATTTAGAAAATGAATTAACTGCTGAATTACAATAATTAGATGATGATTATACAAGATCAACTAATTAACATGCTGCTACATAAGAAAATTTAGATATTTAAATTGGACAAACTGAAATCAATATTTTTAATTAAAAAGACTTCATTGATGCAATTCTATTACCAAGCATAGACTAAACTAATTCAAAGATTGAAAGATTAAATGGATATATAAATGATAATAGAGATAATTTATCAAAAGAAACATTGAATAGATAAAAATAACATTAACAATTTTTAGATAGAGGTAAAGTTTAATAAAATTAATTTAAGTAAGTGAACACTAGAGTGCTATCAGTGCAGTTGATGAAGCTATTTAATTAATTAACGCTCTAATCAATGGAAATATTTCATTTGCAGAAAAAGGAACTATAAATCAAGCTATAGATAGAATCAATACCAAAACATAAAAGACCAACACAGTTCATCCTATAGTTGAAGCTCTCATGTCATTAACATAAAATTTTTCAGATTAAGAATAAGCTAAGAAAATAAGAGATTTATTATCAGATACTAGAAATCAATTGGTAGCAAGTCTAAACTAAGAAACAGCTGATGAAAATTAGATTGAATAAACTTGGGTTGAAAGATAAAAAACGTTAAACACAGAATATTAAGAATTCAAAAGATCTGTACTAGAAGCTACTTATGTTTTAGCTACATATTAAAGTAATATATTATTTTATTTAGGTAAATTAAAATCAACAAGAGAAGCCTTAGCTGAAAACGAAAGTGATCTCTAAAATTTTAAAGATTCTCTATGTAAATAATTATTATATATTACTTATTAGAATAAGATAAAGATGCTTAAGCTTAAGAAACATAAATTTACAATGAATTAAAGAGCCAATACTAAATATAATTGCAAACAACAAGAAATGCTAAAGAATTTGTTAATTCTGCAGAATTCAGTAATGTCATTAGACAAAAGTTAAACTAAGGTGGATTAATATGATACAAATATGCATTTCATAAAATTATTTTAATATTAAAGCTTTAATTTATAAAGAATATATTTTATAAATATAATATTATTATCTTTCTCATTTAATTTCAAAATAAATACTTCTATTTTAACACATTATATCAATAAAATTATTTATATTTATATTTTTAGCTTATATATGTTAAATGCATGCAATCAAAATAATTTTGAAATATTTATTGAAAGTTTTTGACATTATGTAAAAATAAAATGTACTAATTTCATTTTAAAACTTTAACTTTCATTACTTCTATAAGATTTTGTTAATTAAATTAATTTTATTATCTTTGACCTTTTATTATGATTTTATTTCTAAACAAATTATATGATTTTAATTATTTAATTTATTGAAGGTAAATGATTTAAATTAAACAATTATAAATTATAAACTATAATAATAAAGACCATTTAATAGAATTTTTTCATTATATAATATATTCTGAATCATTCATTATTATTTTTAAGTAAAGCAATTAATTATATATTGTATTTCTTATGTCAAATTTTAAAAAGGATAGCTTAATTTCTTATGAGAAATTAGAAACGAAAATATTTCATTTAAATTTAAATGAGAATAAAGACTACAAGTGTTAATTTAATCTTATCATTGACAGAATTTTGAATGATTATACTATATCTATATTCTTTATGTATGTTAAGACTTCTCTGTGGAAATATATAGTTAATAGATCTATCTTAAATGCTTTATTAATATAGAATATTTTTGAGTAATTATTTCTTTAAATCCTTGCATCCTAATAGCCCTATTCAACTTCTTAACACAACACACACTTTCATAATAATATTTATTTACTCTCTTTATTTTTGTTGATTCCTTATGTAAAATTTTATAAATTAGTTTCTTTTAGATAATATTCTACATTATGTGGTATGCTCTAGATCTCTAGAATTTAAATTTAAATTCAAGGAAAACACATGAATCAAGTTTAATATATAATTTCTTGATTATAAGTAAATTCTAAAGAAGTATGCTTTATAAATAAATAGAAATCAAATGATTTCTAATTATTCGTTAAAGTTAATTGTAAAATTCTAAAAGATAAGTTATTCTAGAAATAAATATGCATATCTAATAGAGTGTACTTTTAATAAGTAAATTATTGATTAAGGTATATTTATAATTCTCTTTTGAATGATAAGAAGTTTTTTTGATTAAGAATAAAATGGAAAAAGATTATTACATTTTCTTATTTAATTTAAATACTGAATGATTATTTTGGACAATCTATATTAAGTTAACATTAAAATTTAAATTTTTAATTTTCAAATTTGTGGATTTCAAGAAACCCACGTATATAGACTTTTTTTCTTAGGAAAATGATAAATAATAAAATTTATAATATGTTAAATTAAATAAAAGACAAACCACTTTCTTAACTCATAGCAGAATTACAATAAAAATATTAGGAGGATAATGACTAATCGAATATATTTTAACAAATTTATTAGAAATAAATAGAGCAAGAGAGTTCTACAGATTCATCTCACTTTTTGCCTGCTTTGCTTTCAGGAACTACTGGTTCTTAATCATCAAACTCTTAAGAAGAAAATTAATATTAAGTAAATTCAAAGGTTCAAAAGAATATAAAGAAGTAAAAGAAAATAAAAAATTCAGGAAAATAAATTTAAGATGACAAATAAGAATTCTCTTAGGTTATTGATAAAAAAGCTATGCAAATGATCAGAAATAGAATATCTGCATAGAATTCTAGAGATAGAAAGAAAGCATATTTATAAAAATTAGAAGAAGACTATGTTAGTTAATCAGCCTAATTAACTGAAATGAACGAATAAGTCAATTAATTATAATAATAATTAGAAGAAGTTTAAAGAATAAATTAATAACTTTAATAATAGTATCAATTTCTAACATGTTTAAATTGTGGTAGCAAACATTTAGGATATGATGATGATAATCCAATATCTGTTTCAAAGAATAAAAGCATAGGGAAATTAGGTCTTTCCTTTTTATTTATTATTGCTATTATAGGATGTATTTCAATAAACATTAATCCTCAATCTTCAAACTTAAATGCTATCTAATCAGAAAAACTTTATGAGCATTAATTTCGAAATTTAAATGTAAGTGATGAATAATTTGGATTATTTGATCATGTTTCACAAAGTAGAATTAGAGGTATGACTGAAATAATGGAATACAATTCAGAATATAATTATAAATTTTTTGATACAACATATAGAGCAATTTTAAATAGCGAAGAGAGTATAGTTAATGAACTAATTAATTTCAATAAAGAAAGAGTTAAAAATAATAATGGTAAGGCGTTAGCTCCACTTAATTATCATCAAGCATAGGTAGATTCTTTGTTTTGTCCTTCAATTTATAAATACGAAAATTAAACTTAGGGGTATAATTAAATTGATAATATAATAGAATTAAAATTCATTATTAAGATAATTAATGGTTACATTTAATTATTCCAAAGAATAAAGTTAATATATTTTATCAAACAACTGATAACTCAATTGTATTGAAAGAAAGTTTTCCAGATTCCAAGACAGAAAGTAGAACAATATATTAAGAGATTTGGTGTCAAATAAAGAGTATTAATGATTTCTACGTTTGATCAATGTATCTTTTTCTTAATAATGTATATTAAATATTTTATATTTAATATTTATGTAAATAATAGATAAAAAAAAGTAATTTCAATCAATTTTAACTAATAATATTTGTTGTTTAAGTTCTGATATTAGGCTATCTATTTCAAATTCATTTTAATTAATTTCGAAAATAGCCATAGAAATTGATGTGTGTAGTTTTTATAATTATTTAATATTAGAATTTAATGTTTGTATTTATGTTCTGATTTTGTTTTCTTATTTAAGACTTTCTAATTTTTGTTTTTGCTTTTTCCTATCTTCTAATTTTTCATTTTTTATTTCTTCATAGATCAATTAATGAAATTTTCCATAAAATAGATCAATTTTATTTTTATCAATTTTTTCTTTTTTTTAAAATTTTGAAATATTTCTTATAATATGTATTAATTTCTATCTCATTATTCTATCAATTGATTCTTATTTACTTTTCAATATGAAATTTTTTATCATTTCTTCATCATCACAAACTTTAATAAAATTACTTAAAAGTTTTTTCCCAAATTTTTTTGATATTTATTTACTCCAAGTACTATTAAGAACTCTATTATTTATTAAGCTATGTATAATACGATAATCGGGATCATCTACAGAAATATTTTTAAATTTTTATGATTTTTAGACATAGTATCTAACTTTAGAAATTGCCTTAAAATATATTAATAAAATAGTTTACATTTGCAAACTTTTCTCTTATAATTTTAATTCTTGCTTGTTTTTACCCAACAACTTATAACATTAAATCTTATTAAACACTATAGTATGGACGATTATCAAATTTTTATTTTAAATTGTCTAATTATTAAGCCAAGGTATTTTTTCGATTTAATTTTTAAGCTTCATTAACAGCATGTCCTCTTCTAATTTTATTTAATTTTTCTATAATAATTTTCAAATTTTTACATCTTTTCAATTTGGCTTATTAAAATAGAACTATTTTCCTTCTCTTGTACATTTATTATAATTCAAAAAATTAAGGAGATTCATTTTATAAATATTATGAGAAGAAATGAGCTGAGCACATCAAAACAATGCTCTCTTGTAATGCTAAAGCACTCCAACATCTTTAAGTATATTCAATAGATTCAATCTCACCAAAACAAGTTCCTTCCATAACTCTTATAATTGATTCTCCATTAGCATCACATAATCTTACGTCTCCTTTAATAAGAAAAAAGAAATCATTTGCGTTTTATCCTATATGATATATAGTTTCATATTATTAATAACAAGCCAAAGTACAATAAGGTAAGATGGCAGCAGAGAAATTAATATCATTTGACATAAATGGAATAGTCCTAAATATTTCTTTATGAACAGCTGCCATCATATACAATACTAATGGATGAGGTAATTCAAAAAGTATCCTTTTTGCATCTTCAGCCCAAAAAGGATTATATTAAATATTATACTTTGTAAATTTAAATAAATCTTCTTAAATCGATTCAGGCATGTTAACACTTATGTCTTCCAAATTAAAAAGTTAATCATCAAATTCTTAATTTGGATTGGATTAAATCAAAATAAATGTTATATTACCTATGGTGAATGAATAATATCCAACTCCAATTAGCATCCAAATAATTACTAATAAGTATTCATCAGAATTATGAGCTTCCACATCTCCATAACCAATTACTGTTATCGTTTAATAAGCCCAATAAAATGCATAAATTAATTGAGTTAATTAATCCTTTTCATTTAATTAATAATAAGACAACCAATCTTGACCTTCATTAAGTCTACAAATCCACAACCATAAACAAGCAAATAAATGATTAAGAACTATCATTTCTAAAAATATTTTCATCAACTTTTTCAGTCTTAAATCCAGATTATATTCATTCCTTACAACTAATTCATCTTTTATAGACTTTTATTATTTCAATAAATCTAGAGATTAATTGTAAGCAACTCTTCTTTCATATAGAAAAAATCGAATTAATCTTACTAGTTTTAATAATTTGAGTTCGCTTATACTTAAGTCAGGAAATACTGAAATTAAATCAAATATAAACCAACTATTAAGATAATGATATGAAATATCCTTAAAGTTGTAAATCAAATCTAATTATTTGTTGACATGACAAATAAAAAAATTCACGATTAGATCTATGGAAAATATTATTTAAATTATCAAAGTTAATTGACTCACTACTCCCTCTATTATACTTTATAAATTGTACTTCAAAATCAAATGCAATTTACAAAGGAAATAAAATTGCTGCAAAATCAGTACATAAATTTATTATTAATCCCCAAAGTATATAAGGAATATCATCTGGAAATAAAGGTAACAAATTTCTTCTTTTGTAAGCATAGCGTATATTTTAGCTTCTTAGTTAATCAGCATAATTTCTTAACTCTTCTATAAAGTGCTGAGCATTAATAATTTTTCTTATCATCTTGGAAAAATACTGTTTTCTATCTGTTCTTTGGGAATTAGTGGGAGAGATGATAGTTGTTGAGGATAATTATATACTTTTATAAATACTGATTTTCTTACAAGTTTTTGACTGTTTTAGATCTTTATTTCTTTTTAGTAATTTTAATTGGTTGTAAGAACCCACTATTAACATGAGTCAAACCAACTTAAGATCCCATCTCAGTAAATTGTCTTTAACTACTCCAAGTATGTAATGTCTCGAAATCCTCCTTATGTTTAAAGGGATGAATTTTCATTTATTTAGGTGTTTAGAAAAATACTTTTTAATATATTAACTGAGTACTTATTGCATAATAATTAATTTAAATATACTAAATTTAATCTTTCCTTAATCCAACCTTTTGGATGAAGTAGCATTTATAAATAAGAATTTATATATAATGGTTTCACTAATATAATATTAAATTTAAAAGAGAAATTATAATAATATTTCAGTCAGATAAAGGGGTGTATTAACTCGGCTTAATTTTTGATTTTCTTATAATGCTCTAAATATGTTCAGATCTTGTTGTTTTTCTAGGTTTTTACAGTTTTTATAATATTTTATCTAGATTGCAATTTGTAAAGTAGTAGGTAGTAATAAAATATCTATCTAATTCAAAATCAACTCTCTAAATTTAATTTAAATATTCACTAGGTTTTAATGAAATGACTTCATCTAGTTGATTTGCCAAATTACTACCTGTGACTTCTGATTTAGATTAAGTTTTAGTTGGCATTTCTAGATCCATATTTGAATATGAACTTGAATTATTCTTTCTAAGTTTTTAGACACTTTAAACTTATTGTTATAATTATTAATTTGGATCTTATGAAATATAAGTAATATTAGTAAATCGATTATTTGAAATTTATGTTAATCTTTACAATGTTCTATGTCTATTATCAGCTTTTCTTTTAAATGAATTCTAAGCTCTTAAGACTTTCGGTTCAGGTTCAGGTGCAGGATGAAATTTGACTTTCTTAAGTTCCATACTTTGAAGATGTGAATATTGAGAAGATTTAGGTTTACTATTATTTCTATTGGAGCTGGACTCATCACTATCAGATGTATTACTATTAAACTATTCAAATCCTGTAAATCCTCTTAGCATTGATTTATTTGATTTTTAGCTCTTCAAAGTTTTAATTAATCTTCCATTTTAATCATCTTCCATATTGAAACCTAACATATCTAGATATTAATCAGTTAAATCATCAATTGCAATAATATTATCATTTACTATGATAGCTAAGGCATGTTCTCTTATTATATTCCTTTGAATTTATTTCTTTATCAAAACTCTTTTATGTGATGATATTCTTAAGTTCTCTTCAGACATCATAAACTTTTTTCTAATTCTATCTAAATTAAAATGCACAAAAACTAAAGGACAACTAATTGAATTCAGAAATATACTTCTTAAATTAATGTGTCCATTTACAAATGCAGCAAACTTCACCATAATTCTTTTTCTCTTCTGTGAATAACATTTAATCCCTAAGCATACAATAATTTTCTTCTTCTAATGCATCTTCTCTTACAATCCTAAGAAAATCCTCATAACTAAATATAAAATTTAAATTAACTTGATAAATGCAATCTAACAAAATTTAGTCGATCGAATTGAGTAATCATAACGTGCTTGAGTTATAAATTCTTTTTCACCCACAAATTTACCTGCTTCAATTGTAGCAACAACGGTTTCTCTTAATTTTTAATCACCTTTATAAAATATATATAAGATATTTTTACAAATCAAACTCAATTATCCACTTTAAATAAATATTAATTTATTTGCTTAATCGTTTTAGGCCGCTATGATTTCCTCCGGCGCAACTTTAAGTTCATGAACAAACGAACACAATTTTTGAACACTTTTTAATGATAATGTCTATTTAATTAATCTTGATTTTTTGAGCATATCACAATACATATCAATTGCAACCTTTTCTTTCAATTTTTTATCTAAATTGATCATCATTTTTTCGCCTAATTCATTATAATCTTGTTCCATTCTTAAATAATATTCAAAGTATTTTCTAACTTATAACATTAATTATTTATTAATATTTTTCTTTTTCAAGAAATTATTTATGTGCATCATTTACTATTTGAATAATTATTCTTTTTCAGTTAATTATCTTAAGATATTACCAATACTTGATATTGTATATCCAAATAAACCACAGATCACCATTGCCATTAAAATAACATATATTCTTTCTAAATCTGTTTAAGGTACAATATCACCATAACCAATAGTTAATGTCGTAATTGTACTAAAATAGAAAGCATGTATATATTTAGTAAGCCAACTTGCTTCGGTTATATTCTTTGCTATTAACCATGAATTTTTTCCATTTTCTAATTAATTCTCTCCTATTAGATTCCATAAACAAGCACAAAAATGAGAAACAAATAAGACTAAAAACATTGATTTGAATAATTCCAACAATGTTTGAACATTTAATGATGGATTAGTCACCTCTTCTATTGCCTCAATCATTGATTTTACTTTTGTTACTCGTAACAATAAAATATATTCTGTATAAGGAACTGAATAAGACGATAAAATGAATGGTATTACAATCATCAAGTCCCACCATAATTAAATTCTTGCATAATGTTTCAAAATTTCTTATTTATCTCTATGAATTTAACCTTAATTATAAAAAGCTGTAAAAAATGTCAGTATTATATCCATTACAAATGTCCAAGATGGTAAAGTCTCCAAAAATATATTACTTAATAAGTCTTCCCTATCAAATCCAAATCCTAATTTCATTGGAATATAGAATATATTTATGATAATTTAGGTTAATACAAATATATCCCAAAGTATTTTAATATTTGAATCAGGATCTAACACGGGTAACTAATTTAACACCCATTTTAGATTTTTCATTACTTATTAAACTTTATTCAATCTATGTAATAAATTATCCGAATCACTTGCTTAGTCTTGAATTAGTTCAACAATCTCATTTGTCAAAGATTTGAATTTTACTTCAGTAGAATGTGTTTTCATTTGCTTAATAAATTTGGTTATATAAAACATAATCCTTAATCCTCCATGGACCCATAAATTAGTTTTTTCCTTTAACTCAATTGGAAGCATACTCTTACTTTCTTCATATAAACCATGATCATGATCAGGACTCATGCAATCTCCTTTAAATGAGTTTTAAATTGGTTATTGTAATTCAATTTTTTTATAAGAACATACATTTGGTTCAAATGATGCATCTTCACTATTATTATCACAATGGGGCATTGTGAACCCTTAACGATATCTCAAAATTCCTTTTATTGTTTGACTCTTAATTATTAAATAACTTACCTTCCTTATTATTAGGTTTTCAACTCATAATCAACGAGTAATGACATAATTTTATATATACTTTTATAATTATAATGTTTTCAATCATTTTTATAAAATATATAGATTCTGCTTTTATTATGTTTCCAAAAATAGGATTTAGATTGTAAAGATATCATTTATACATAAATATAAAGGGAATACAAATTATTTTTAACAAATAATATATATTTTCAAACTTTTATTCACGCTATAAAAAGAATTATTCAAAACTATAGGTTTTTAATATATTTTTCTTTTTTATTTTTTTGATATAAGTTGCTATTTCGTAACAGATTTTTTTTCAATTTAAGATTTTTTATATATTAAATGTAAAAAATTGAAGAACAACAGAACTATAATTTTGATTTGGATTTAGAGTTGAGAGCCGTATAAAATGAAGATTTCGAATAAGAATATTTAGAACATTGCTTGAGAGAAAGTAGAAGATAATTATCTAATTCGAATAACAAAATTCCAAGTCAAACAAAAAATGAAAAAAGCAACTATGCATATAGCTTTAGAACACCTAAAAATAATACTCCTTTCAATAATCTCCCAACTTCAGAAGTTTAGGAAATTTAACTTCTAACACCTAGTAATAAAAATCAGGAGAAATAGAAGAATACTGGGTCAAGCATTATGCAAATATTTTTTATAAGACGTTTCTTAGAAAAGCTTACTTTTTAAAGAAAAAAATTGGAAAATTTAAATGATACCCATCTTAATCTTATTGATGATAAAGCATGTGATAAGTAAGTTATGATAAATTATTCTACAATAGAACCATTTTACAAGAATATAAATAAACAAAAATTTAAAAAGGGCTTACAATCAACTAATTAAATAAAATAGTAGCAACTAAAATAGTCATAAATGAAAATAAATGGGATAAATTGAAATCTGTTTTATTAAAGAGTAAATAAAATATGATTAAGCAAATTTCATAGATAGCAAATAAGATTCCATTAATTCAGCCTGAAAGTGATTTCAAATTGTACTGGGATATTTTTTCATCTATTTTTAGATTAATATTAGTTATTTTAGTACCTTTAGAAATATCTTTTAAAACTTAAATATTATTTTAAGATTATTAAGAACTTACAATATCTATATTTTTAATTTTATAAATAGATTTATTTGTTAGACTAAATACTTTATGTTATGAAAATGGGAAAGCAATTACAGATAAATGGGAAATAATTATAAGATAATTTAATAAATCATGGCTTACTGATTTTTCAATTATTATTTTAATTATTGCATTTTTAGCTAATTCAAATGTTGAAGATGTTTATCATATGTTTCTTCTTGTTTTATTAACTTAATATAAACATATATTTGAAGCATTATCTAAAATCGATTAAATATCTTATTTCACAAGACCATAAAGAGGAGTAATTGGATTAATAAAATTTTTAACTAGTTTGCTTTACATTTTACATTTATTTAGTTGTATTTGGTTTTGGTTCAGTAGTTTAGATAATTCTAATTCATGGATAATAAATAAAGAACTTAATGGATAGGGATGGTAATTATAATATTTGGAATCTTTTTATTTTGCTATTGTTACAATGCTTACCATTGGATATGGAGATAATGTTCCAAAGAATTCAATAGAGAAAATTGTTGCTATCATATTTATACTTGGTGCATGTAATTAACATAAATATCAGATTTAGGTTTATGGTTTTCATATAGTATAAACTTTATTGGTGGAATCATGAATGACATTACTTAAAATCAAGTGGAAAGAAGTTAGAAATTAAGAGTTATCAATAAATATATGACGTAGAGAAAAATTCCATTTAGTCTTTAACATTAGTAATTTAATGAATATATAATGTAATTAGAATATAAGAGTATTTAACTTATAGATGGAAAGAGGATGATGAAGTTGATTTGGAAATGGAATAATCATTGTTAGAGTAATTATCAGATGAATTAAAAGAAGAATTGGAGAAATAAGCAAACAAAGTTTTTATTAAGAAATCAGAATTATTATAAAAATATTTTTCATCCGAGTTTCGAAATGCCCTTTTTAAATAAATTAAACGAAAAATTATTTAACCATAACATATTTTTTCAACCGAAATAAATGGTTATTAAAACTTATGTTATGTTGAATAAGGTGTTGTTTTATATTAACATAAAGATAAAAAATAAAGATCAAAAATGAATGCCTAAATATAATAAGGTTAATTCTTTTGTGTAAAGGAATTCATAATGTTAAATCCAGAATATGAATTATTTAAAGCTTAAAGTTATGTTAGTTTGTTGATGCTTTCTAAAAATGATTTTTTGGAAACTCTTAAAGATTTTCCCAATGATTTTTAAAAATATTGTTAATTAAGAGACACTTACTCATTATCAAATGAAGAGCTACTAATTTAATATGCGAATTTTTGTCCAGTTTGTAATAATTTTGATCACACCTTAAAAAATTGTGGATAAGTTTAACTAAAATTAAACCAAGAAGTTATTATTAAAAAACATATCATTAATTAAGAATAAATGAGGCATGAATTTTATAGAAAAACCCTTGATAAACCTATTAAAACTAGATCTGAATTGACTTACGTTTAAGAATGTGCTTTATACTTCTCTACTGAAAATTAGAATCTCTTAAATGATTAATCTAAACTTTAATTAATTTATGAATTAGATACAGAATCATGTTAAGGTAATTTCGAAATACATAATGTTTATGATACGTAAATCAATTACTAATAAATGAATGATATATTACCAAACAATAATAAATCTCCCTAAATTAGAACTCTTCCAAAGTTAGACTTAGATGATGATAAACCAAGAATAAAAGAAGATTTAACCAAATCCAATACCCTATCTCCTTAATACACTCGTATTTAAAGAAGAACTACTTAATTATCCAAACAACTTTAAAGAAAGAATACAAGACAGCATTCTTTTTTCTTCTAAATGAATGAAATTGCTGAAGAACCACAAGAATCTACTTTTCTCATTTAAGAAAAGGAATAGCCCAAGAAAGATTAACTATTTAATTAATAAATGAAAGAAAATATAATTTGTCTTTATAATAAACTATTAAAAATTCAAGATGATAAAGATATTTAAGTGAAAAATGCCCTCACCTCTTTATAATATATTTATTGGTAACAAAATGCTATTAATTTAGAAGATTTTGAAACTGTACAAAATTATGATCATTATT
This sequence comes from Paramecium sexaurelia, assembly GCA_000733375.1. Taxonomy (NCBI): domain Eukaryota; phylum Ciliophora; class Oligohymenophorea; order Peniculida; family Parameciidae; genus Paramecium; species Paramecium sexaurelia. Next base: position 199,646 of record JPFM01000089.1, on the reverse strand, counting down.
TTCCTTAAAGTAATGTTAACCTTATTATCGAAGCCGCTAATAAAAATATCTATTAGTGGTAATATGAAATTTTAACCAAATTCTAAAAATATTTATTTTATCCATTTTTATTTATTACTAAATTTTTGAAACTTAAGCGACTACAATAATAGATTGGAGGAGTTAATTCAGTTACAAAATTTAAAAAAGCATCAAAAAAAATATGGCTAATATAATTGAGAAATAATCTATCTTCCAAAAAAATCATAACATCTACTAAAGCATCAAAATCAAAAATCAATACTGTTGTTCCATGCTCACAAGATAGTTTACCTTCTATTTAAATAACCTCAAATTGAAAAAAATTATAACATATCATTTTAATTTGCTTACATATTTATTTCCTTTATTTATTTTTATATATTTTTCATAAGTATCTTTCTTTTTTTTTATATAATCATAAGTATTTACTATCTTATGCATTCTGAATAGTCTATTTTTTTATTGGTTTTATACTCATAGGTATCAATTAATTATTTTTGAAATAAAATAGCCTTTTACAGTAAATTTTAATAAAAAATCTAATGGATAATTATTCAAGTATTTGTTCCTATTCTTTAATCAATATAGAGTTCGTGAAATTCATTCATAAAATGGTTGAATTACCAAGTAGAAATATTATTTGTAAATTCAGATTAAGACGGAAAGATTTTAGGAATTTTTATAATATTTATTATATGGGAATTCATTTAGAATAATAATGATAATCTTATTTAGATATTCCTTTTTTATCATTTTTAAAAAGTTAACATTGTTTTATTTTTCAATTAATTCAATAGTTATCCTTATTCAAATTTAATTTTAATTATCCCCTCTGATTTGGATTTATAAATTGTAGAAATAATTTTTCATTATTTCAAATAAATATAATTATTAATAACAAAATTATTGCTACCTGAATTTATAATTAAATTTTTCACATATAGTTTTAAGATAACCGAGTTGAGCAGATTTTGATAATTATTTTATTTGCCGCTTAAAGATTTATATGTGGCGAATTGAATAATTGTTATCGCTTATCACATAAATTATTATTAGAAATCTAAGCAATTCTTAAAAATTATGAGATTTCTAACTTTTTTTTATTAGCCAAACTAAATTTTTTAGTTTTTTGTACACTAAAATAAATCTAATATATTAAAATATGGTTATCAACATTAATAATGCGGTTAATAGATGTATATTAAGATGAAGTATTATAAGTCTTACTTGGTATAGATATATTTGGGCAAAGTTTTACAATTAATATAAATGGGAAACGAAATTATACAACTGCTTGTGGTGGGATAACATCAGTATTAGTGATTGCTATGGTCATTATGAGTTCTTGGACTACGATTATTAATTTTTTTTGGAAATCCTCATTATAAGTATCCATTTTTTCAGAACACAATTCTGATTCACCGATTATCGAATTAGATTCTAACAATTTTTTGTTGGCTATAGGTCTAAAGTAACTAGAAAATACAGACTTACAGTACTTTGAAATTAATATAGAATAGAGGTAAGAATAATTGTCATATCAAGATCATAAAACAACAATACTGAACAGATTACTTATATTGAATTAGAATAATGCTCAAATGAAAGATTATTACAACTTTAAGAAAACTAAGCAATCAATTTAACCTAAGTTTTTGCATAGAAGTCATTAGGATCCCTTTTGTGTCTTAAGTATTTAATTAGCAATTATGTAGAACCAATCAAACTTTGTAATTTCATTCCTCTCCTTCAGGTATTTGATTATTTTTAAAAAGATCGATCCTAATTTTTGAGAATTAATATAAAAAAATGCCAAAATTTTACAAACTCAAAATTCAAATGTGCATCTTAAGATGAAATCAATAATTTTGTGCAAAAGAATCGATAATTTACATTACAACTGTATTTTCTTAATTATGTAGTTTAATATATATATATATTTTAGATACTGAACCCATACAATTCTGGTGAAGATTATATGCAATAATATTTAGATGATTCAGTCACAATAAGTGTTATTCCATAAAAATTATTAAGATCAACAACTTTATTCTTAAAGAAGCACACTTTAATAAATGATGAAAGTGTTATGCCTTATTAGTAAGACTTGAAAATAATATTAGATCAAATATTTAATAAGAAGTAAATATAATATCTTCAGCGGATAAAATAGATTTCGTCGATCTTGGAAGAGAAGACGATGAAGTATTTGGATATATAGATGTAAAAGCAGATTCAGTCAATGTGACAATAAAAAGATAATGTTTAAAATTACATACACTACTTTCTTAGATTGGGGGTCTATTGTAAGCTTTGTCCTTGGTTTTAGGATCTCTGATAGTTCAATACAATAAATTATAAAGTATTCATAAAGATATTTATTATAGTGTCATTGGATTTGGCAAATTAAGTATTTTAATTTGAAAAGAATTCAGAAGTAAAAATTGAATAGATTAAATAATTAAAAGAAATCAATAATGTGATTGAATAATAGAAAGAGCAATCTAGAATTGATAAATCTCCTTAAAGTTAAAGATAACTATAAAAATCTTAGATAGATTCAACATATTCAGGTAAAGAAGTTAACAAATTGTTTTTTAATGTATTAAGATCTTAGTTTGAATTTTAAACATCATCTGAAAGAAAAATATAATTGAATGCAAGAAATAGAATAATTTCGAAGCAATTTAACTTTGAGAAGAATAATACTAAATGGGTTTAAAAATTCGGATATACGAGTTCCAAAGATTATTTTAGAAAATCAATAATTGGTATATTAAATAGATATTCACCATTAATTTTAAACTTTAAATTTCTGATAAATCAGATAACGTTTGGTAAATTATTTTAATGTAATGATTCAAAACTGTTAGAAAAAGCTTTAAAAAAGATAGATATGCTATCAGATTCAAAGTATTTATTTGAGAAATTGAATGAAATCGATAAACTAAAATAAATCCTACTAAATAAAGATTAACTAATGATCTTTAACTTCACTTCGAAACCAATTATTAGTCTCAAGAAGAAAAATCGCAAAACTTCGCATAATTCTCTTTATAAATAATATAATTAATACATTTAAAATAAATAAACTCTAATTGATGACATTGTTTATAATTATGAATAAGCATTATCAGTATATGAGAAAATAGAATCAAGCAAAAATTTATATCCTGCTAATTATTACCAAACTCAAGTGATAAGTAGACTAGTAAAATAAATTGATCCAGAATTACTAACGATATATAGATTATAGAAGTATATACAAAGTTAGGAAGTTATTGAATAGTTAAGCGAAGTTGACTAACATTAAAATAGTGTATAATGCTTGATAATGAGTGATGAAGTATGAGATATTTTTATTTTATTTTATTTTAATTATTCAAATTCATTATTTAATTAAATGGATAATTATTTCACAATCATAAGTTTACTTGGACTTAGAAATTAGAATCTACCTCCATTTAGGTTAGTATAGATTTTAAATATTATAGAGAAGCACGTTTGAAAAGATATAGATCAATTAAGAAAATGGTCGAATTAATTGAGACAGCTGGTTGGACTTAGCCAAAAATACCATTCAATGCCTTTTGTTTAAGTTCTCAAGATCGTAAGAATATATGTTTGATTATCTATTTTAGCTGAATGGGAAGATGATATGACCTATCCAGTTATTGAATATAATAAATTTGGTTATTAGGCTGTCGCTTTTGGAATCAATTTGGTAAATAATATTTTTATGATTTTTCATAGTTCCTTTATGCATATAATTATAATGTAATCACTCAAAATATCAGATTCAGAACTTTTAGATATTTATTCCCTGTTGTTTAATGTGTTATTTTTGGTAAAATATATTTCGAATACAAATCTGAATTAACAAAAGTTAATTTATTTGATGAGTATGTTCAATTAAGAGCATAAGAATTAGTGAAGGATAATGAATTTCTTTTAGAACATGAAGGTAAACTTTAATTTATTATTATGATAGATATCAAGAGATTTGTATGGTGGTATGAAGATTACAAAGAGACATTATGCAGAGTTCATAGATAAGCTAATGATCATGCAGCCACAGACTTTAAGGACTCTGAATTGATTCTGTAAGACTTTATTCGCAGATATACAAATCCAAATGCAGCAAGGCCACTTAATATTTAAGAAAAAGGAGTTTTATTCTGAAATTATTATTCCAAAATAAATAAATATTTTACATACAATAAACATTGCAATGTTATTAATTTAACTTTTCATTTTAATAGTCTCAACTCTATTTGGATTATCGTTTTAATCATAACAATGCCCAAACCTTATATATGATTGCATTAAATTGTTTATTTTTAGCACACTTTTGATAGAAAACTATTGGATACTCGTTGGTTTATTTCTATTTATTTGGTTAACAGAATTAATAAAAAAGTTTGATCCTGAAAAAAAATTAGAACTACCTAATAAATAATAGCAATTATAAATAAATACCTTGTAGAGTTCAAAAGCAAAATTAGCATCTTTATCTGTTGAAGTTATAGAATCATCAGTTGAAGCAGTCTAAATATATGATTATGTCACAGGAGAAAGTTAGTATGCAATTTTATAAAAGGCTGACAAGAGTTAAATAGCTTAGTTAGGAATTACTTTGAAGAATACAGTTTTATTGGAGAAAGGGAGAGTGTACGATTCAAATTAAACATCTAAATTAATATCTCAATTAGAAAATTAGAAAAAAAGCAATAATGGTTAAGAAATCTCAATTAAATATGAGGATAGTAGTGAATATCTAAGAAATTAAAACAAAGTTCAAAAATCAATTCCACATAAGATTGGTGACTTTGACTAATAAATTGGTGACATTATATAAGTAGAGATTTTATCAAATGATTAATTGGATAATTAAATGAGTAGTAGTTATATATCCTAAGAAAAAAAACTAGTTTAAAAATAAATTTCTATTGAATATATTCTCTTGATCATTTTATATGGTACATAAAGTTTTATATATTAGCTGGGGCAATATCTCAAGTTAAAAACATTTATCTTTAAATATTAGATTCATTATTGTTTGGAGTCGTTATACATAGTGGAGTTTAAAGATAGCAACTTTTTAATTTAACTTATTTGTTGATAAATTTAAGTCTAATTTTCGGATGCTGCTTGATATACATTTTAGGAATATTTTTCAAATTTCAAATCTTCATTATAGGAGGACTAGTTTTATCATTTTAAAAGGGTAATCCTAATTTGAAAATGATAATAATTTCATTGACTACTTTGCTGAAAATTTTTATAATCTGAAATAAAATAATTACAAAATAGTTAAATAAATGTTGACATGATTAGGTTTAATTCTTTAATAACTCTATTAATTTTATTTTAGAATGAATAGATAATTAATTTAAATGTTTGAACTAAAATATATATATAAGAAAATGTTATCAAATTCAATCTAGACCATCTGAAGTACTACTGTTAAAAATATATTATGAAAATACCCATTTGCATTAGATTATTCTTTGTCAATCTTTTAGATCAGCTATTTAATTCTATCTTCATTTTTCTATTTATAATTTAATCTTACTTTTTAACTTCTTAATAACTCTTAACGATTTTTTTAAGTTTCTTATAATAAAAACATATTAACTGTATGCATTTCATCCTGTTACATTTTCATTTATTCTATTTCTTACTCTAGGTATTAAATAGTCTATTGTAAACTTTAACTATTTTAAGTATGAATACGAATAGGTGATTAAACGGTTTAGTTACGTAATCTAAGACCAGGATATTCAGCTGAATGAGTTGCTATTTGATAAATAACATATATCCTACAACTGCACTCTGAAATTTGACTGAGATTAAGATCAGTTTTTTCTTTTGATTATTATTTACCAAAGTTGAATAAGTTATTATACATTCCTTATTAGTTTTCTTCGAGTTTCTCTACAATTTATTACGTTTATGTAGCCATTTATTGTATTTTCTAAATAATCAATTTAGTTTCATTATATTCAAAATCGTCATCTTTAACTAAAAATTCATGATTAATTTAGAAATAATTTCCACTTGATTTGGTTCTTCGATGCTTAGACATATAATAAAAAAATTAAATAATTAAAATATAATTACTATAGTAATACTATTTGATTCTAGAGAGAATACAATAAATAAACATTAATATACTTGTTTTGTATGTTGTACAGATAAAATACTCTCATAATCCTTTAATTTTATCTTCAATGAATTGCTTTTCAGCTTCGCTTACTTCAATTGCGAAATCTTTAACTGCCAAAGATGAACACTTTCTTGATTTAATTTTCTTTGTTTTGGTCAAAAATTTTGAAATTCCAATCCATTCTCCCAATAAAGCACCTTTCTCAACTCTCCACACAGGAATTTGGAATTGCTTAGCCAAAGCAACAATCAACTTTTTGTAGGTCTCTTCTGTGCAATCATCAGCCAACACAACAAACTTAGCCTATTCCAATATTATGAATTGTCAACTTATTTGCTTTCAATTGCTTTACAGACTTCATGTACACCCTTTGATAATTATCCTCTATGTAAAGAAGTTTAGACAACTCTTTTTAAAGTAGTGAGTTCTTCTGATAATTATTCGACCTCTGCCATAATGAAAAATATTTTAAATCTTTATTTTAAATTAAAAAACAAAAAGAAATATAAGTAATATATTCCTACATATAATAGCACAAAAATTGTTAAAAAAGCTTTCACACTTTGACAATCTCATTATAAAATGATTTAGCAATTCTCCTATTTCAATTATATATGAGTTGAATCATGTTTGATCAATAAAAATTTCAATTCATCAGAATGCTTAATTTTTACAGTCTTAACTACTTTTGGTTCTTCAATGTAATTTACCTTCAATCTTATTTTAAGTAATTTCTTCTATTCCTCTCTTTTCTATTACATTTTAATCATCAACTCTTTCTTTATTTATTCTTATTTTAACTTCTATATTTCTTTTCTTTATTACTCTATAGAGTTCTCAATCTTCACCAATTATCTTTGATAATGAGAATAAAAGTGTTCATAATCCGCTCTGACTCCATCAAAAACTGAAGCTCTATTTTTATCAACCAACATCAATTTAACCTTCTTTTTGTTTTTTTTAGTTCTGTCTGAAATGAAAAGAGTTCTCTCTAAAGTAGAATAAACTATTTATTTATTTGATTGAAAAACCCCAATCTTAGAATAATTATCAAGATTCCAATCTGATAATATGGTTGGATGCTTTGGCCATATGATTTGTTTCTCCTTTACAGATTAATATTAATCATCCATAAATTCAATAACTTATTAAGATATTGAAGAAGGATGGAATTAATAAGAACATTCTGCATCTTAACATTAATCAAAAATCTTGGATCTATTATCCTTATTTTCAGTAGGTTCTTCTTCTTTGAGAGCCACCCTTAGATCTTTGAGTTTATTGAATATTTCTTAACAATTGCTAAATGAACTTGTAAATTCTTCTTCATCTTATTTAATTAGTTTTAATTTTAATAGTTCACGCTACTTTATTTAAGAAATGAGATGAAGAGCAATAAGATTCTCATTGTAGATGATTTCTTTACCTACTTAAAATTCAGGAAGCTGAATATTAAGTCGTTTTAACCTTTTTTATTTGTAGGCTCGACTTGGACGAAAAGCCATATTCATTCGGTAACTAGTGATGAATATAAAAATGATATTTTTACTCATTCTCCTATGCCCTCATGAATACTCTTAATAGAGGTCGCTGAAGACGTTCAATCTTAGCATTATAATATTCTGGAGGGTAATTAATGGAATTTAACAATTCATATTGGCGAACATAGTTCCGAGTGTTAGAAAGGTTATTCCTAATGTCTAGTTATTATATAGCAAGCGGATCCACTCCAATTGCTTAATCTTCTTCATCACATGAATATTCATTTTCATCTGGATATACAATATTTGCATGAATATATGTAGGAGGTATTTTATGGGTTAGTTGAGCTTAACCCTCTACAATCACAAATTTAGGTATCTCTATCTGTTTACACTATCCATCCTAACAATAAATTCTTTCATTTCTTACCTTCTAACTTTCTATATCCCAAACTTCACATTTCTAAAGTGGTATATTTGGATCAACCTGCCTCATTAAAATAAAGATTTAATATATATGCAAATATTTTAACCAAAAACATTAAAAATTCAATTCCTCTATCTTCACATGCTCACAACTCCACTCAAAAACAGAAATATTAAACAAATTCAGAACTTCATTTGATAAATTTTTTTATTTATTTTATTAATTATCCGATCATCATTATTTTTTTTTCAAAACTATCATCATCCAAATACCTTTAATCATTTTTTTTACCTTATTTCATTGATCTAATCATATATTATTCTCTAAGATTCCCTATTATCCATTTCCTCCCATTGAAATTTCTCAACTGCATATCTAAGAATTTTACATCATTTCTCCCCCAAACTACCTTCAAAAAAATTGCGAACTTAAGAAATATCATTTATTTTATCTATATAACTATATCCTCACACAAACAATCACTCAAAAATTAAAATCAACTCATTTAATACAATAATATTTCTTTTTATATAATTTTTCATTTTTATATATTTTTTGACGATTAACAATTATAATCAAAATTTCATTTCATTTTTTTCTACTCCATCAAAATGCTCCATGAATGATAACACTTTATTTATACATTATACTAACAGAATTTTAGAAATTTGTTATGATATTTATTTTTGATAAAAAGATTCATTAAAAAAATTGAATATCATATAATATTTAAAAATTCAATACAAAAGTAAGTAATTAAAATAAACCTAGAATAATTAAATAGTATATTATTATGATTTTAATACAATTTTATTAGTGATTTCTATTAGAATTATGGCAATAACTTGATAATTATAATTTTATTTTAATTAATTTGATGTCCCAAAGATACAATACTTTCATTAAGTAAATTTTAAAAGAAATAAAATATGATAGCTACTTAGATATTTCAATAATATCTAAGTATCTATAAATAATTCAATAATTAAAAATAAGTAATTGAGTTAAGTTAATAAAAATAGATGTCGTACATATTTTTGAAATAGAAATAAAATAGACACTAAAAATATTGACTTAAAAATAAGTTAAATTTGGATGAAAATCATAAATGATTGGATATAACTTTATAAAAAAAGGTTTGGGAAATCAATTCAGACCAAAGAATAAAAGATTAAAATAATTATTATTTAAATTTCACACAATCAACTGATAAATTTGGAGGCTGATTTTAATATTGGAATAAAACAAATACTATTCGAATTTCAATATGAAAATAAAATTCAAAAGTTGATCAAAGCTTTACTTCAAGAATTTTGATTTCATAATGATCAGATGATCTTAGAACTGCTATAAGATAAGTAATAATTTTATGACCATATCTATATTATCTTTTTAATGATAAAATCAAGAGTAAATAATTAAAGATTTTTTTATTATAAAGCAAGTTAGCATTAAACATTTTGCTTTGAATTCAAGACTTATTGATAGAGTTGAATTGCCGAATTTCATCTAATTATAAATACCTATTTTAATAAGAGTAATTAAATGAGAATATGAATTTGAAATGCTTTAGAAATTCGATAATCAACTAAATGTGATTCAAAAAATTCATACTACTACAGGTAATATTAATGTATGTGTATATATATATATATTATTTGATCAGAGTCCTGCCATTCTGCTTTACTCTCCAACTGTCTTCATGTAATGTTCCTTATATTTGTGTTTTCCTAATAATTAATGAGAATGTATACTATTGAAACTGGCCATATGCATGGTACGTGGATCATCTGGATGACTATATCCAGACATGCATCTATGTCTGTTATAGTGAAAATCATGAGGAGCCCAACCAAATTCTGCAAATTAATTACCAAATAATTCTTCTTAAACTGTTGAGGCAAGTGCATCTTTCATTCTCAATCTCACAAATTCCTCATTCTTAACTGGGAAGAGGTTTCTATTTCTTAATAACAATTTTTTACGTCCAATAATAGGGGATCATATATGAATATGTGAAATGTGCAATATATACACCACAAATTAAATAAACCCACATGGCAAAGGCACCCTAAAATTATATTCAACTAATTTACATCTGAATTTAGTGTATGTTCTTGCCAATCTCTATATGCTTCATATGTTGCCCAATGAAGGAATCCATGTGATGTATCGACCTTAACATCTCATATCAATCATTACTTTTGGGTAAATACCAATCATATTGGCAAAAGCAGGCCAATCATAAAAGACATCAAATAACACTTGTTGTCTTCCATAGTAAAATTTGTTTGCGTATACTCTTCTTGCCATTCTTAAGGCATCCCATCTTTCTTCTCCAACAACTCTTGCGGCCATCTTTGTAAACCACCAGATGCCATTCTTATAATAACTCGTTTTAGCACTGAATATACTTAAACTCATTTAAAAGATTTAATATCAGCACTAATTCTGTATTATAAAATGATCATTATTAAGAGTTGAGAATAAATTAAGATATTTTTCACAAATATACTTCTTTGCAAAAAGATACTGATTTCCCTAAAACTTATAGATAATCAACTATGGTTAGATGTAGTAACTGTAACATATACAATATCAGTCTTCAAAACATTCTAATCTAATAGATTCACCAAAATTTTTGTTATTAATAAAATGAAATTCCAATTAAAATTGGATGTTTATCATGAACAATTTTACAACATTTTTTTTTTTAAAGATCTTCTTTTTCTTCAACAATTCTCCATAACTTTAAGATAAATCTTAAATAATATCATTAGATTTATGAATCCAATATGATTTATAAAAGTAGGCTAATTCTATTAATTTTCATTTGAGATTGATACCTTTGTGCTCAACTTTGATTGAATAACTTATTTATTGAGTTTTGAAGTTGACTCAAAGCATGTCAAGTCTATCAATTCAACACCAGGTATTTTTATTATAATATAAATATATAAAAGATTTTAAAATTGTTAGATGACTTCTCAAATCAGGACTCTGTCTAACTTTTTTGTGAGAATTTTATAAAAAAATGATTGCAGATGCATATATATGATGAAATATGATTATTTCAAAGGACAGTTGTCATACGACTTGAATCTCCTATTCTCTTCAAATAATGTTCCTTATACTTATGTTTTCCTAAAATAATTATGAATATCTGTTACTATTAAATGAAGCCATGTGCATGGTTCTAGGATCATCAGGATGACCATATCCTGACATGCATCTTTATCTATTATAATGGAAATCATGTGGAGCCCAAGCAAATTCTGCATAGTTGTTAGCTAATAACTCTTCCATAACAGTAGTGGCAATGGCATCTTTCATTCTTAACCTCACAAACTCTTCGTTCTTAGCTGGGAACATGTTTCTAGTAGAATGAAAAATATTTTTACGTCCAATAATATGGAATCATGTAGGAGTAGAAACAATGAGCTATGTAGATGCCACATAACATATAAATCCAAACAGCAAAGGATCCCTAAGAGTTAATTAAAATATACGTCTGAATTCAAAGTATGTTCTTACCAATCTCTGTAAGCCTCATAAGTGGACCAATGAAGAAATCCATGTGAAGTATCAACCTTAACAATATCAAGATCATAATACTTTAGGATAGATACCAATTAAGTTAGCCATGGCTGGCCAATCGTAAAAGATATCAAACAGAATTTATTATCTTCCATAATACAACTTATTTCCATAAACTCTCCTTGCTAATCTCATGGCATCCCATCTCTCTTCACCTATTATGCGTGCTGGAATCTTAGTAAACCACCAAAGTCCATTTTTATAATAACTTGTCTTTACACTAAATATACTAAGACTCATAAATTTAGATATTTTAATAATTAATTCAACCCCCTCTCTATATTAACAATTAAATCTATCTAAATAAATTTATAAATTAGATTCGACTAATCACTCAAATATAAAAAGATTTTCTTTAATTATTTAATGATATTATAAAAAAAACATTTCATATGTCAAGCTCTTCTTCATTGTCAAGAACTGCAAAATATTTATCGACTTCAGCCTATGGAATAGTCAATGCATCCTTAAATTACCAAGTTGGGACATGATTCTTATCAACCAACACTTACTTTACTCCTTCAAAAAAATCTGATCCTTACATTATCCTATTAAAAGTAAATAAATATTAAATTTTACCTTCTCACAATTCTATAATCCATCTTCAAATTTTCTCTAAGATCAAGTTTTGAACCTCTTTTAATTTATTCAAATATTATTCTCAAAGAAAGGGGACATTGTTCTTTTAACACCTTTAAATTATCTTATCCGAACTTTTAATTTTGATGATTTTAAAGATTATTAAATATCTATTCTAAAGTTTCTCCTGAATATCCTGGCTCAATATTTTATAATTATGATTTAATAGAAAAATCAGGGATCTAGTAGTATATTTATATATGTAGTACTTAGTTAGGTTAGAACTATTTAACAATATTTTTGACTTCATTAAGATTTTAACTTTAAATGGTTCCGATCTTAGATATTAAGTTTTGTAACTCGGATGATTAAACATAATAGTCAGCCAATCCTGCATGAACTAAATCAGCACCTTTTAATCTGAACCCACTTAAACCTAAATAATAACCTAATCTATGTGGTAATCTAGAGAGAAAATATCCTCCTCCTACATCTGTGAATAATCCCAATTTAGCTTCTGGCATAGCAAATACACTTTTTTCAGTTGCTATTCTTACAGGTGCATGAATTGACATTCCTACTCCTCCTCCCATTACTATTCCATCCATTAATGCTACCAAAACAGGCTTTAATGTTGCTAATCTATAATCCAATTTGTATTCGTCAAAAAAGAATTATTTCAATGCACTTGGTGGATTTTATTCAGAAGGTTAAGTCTTTGCAAAATACAAGGTTTTAATGTCACCACCAGCGCAAAATGCTTTGCCTCCTTCTCCACTCAATATTATGCAAGTAGCTGTGTTAGCTTTATCCAAGATCTGATTTAGTTCTGCTATCATAGGTAAATTAAGAGCATTAAGTTGAGTTGGTCTATTCAATTTAATATTTAATGCAGATCCTACTCTGTTTGTTAATACTTAAGAAGTAGATGAAGAAAACATTGCACTAATTAAACGTAATCTCATTGTATTTATAAAAATATATATATATATAATTCTAACATCTGAATTCCACTTAGTTGATAAGAATATATATGAAAATCAAGTTTATTTAAACTTCTAGAATATAAATAAATTAAATCCCATAGTGAATGAACTCACCAAAAAAGAATGCTTTTCCAACTCTAAACAACTTGAAAATTATACAGTCCTCTTATGGCCAAAGAATCAATAAATGCGTAATTATTTTAATTAATAATTGTTAGACTCATCCAGCCATCAAAAAGGACACAAAAAAGATTATTGATACTAAATTACTATCGTAGACATCAATAGAGTAAGCCAAATAACGGTTCATTGCTAATCAAGAAAGGTAGAGATAATAGCAGAAGAGCCTACCTCCAATAATGAAAAGGCAAGAATTTCATTAAAGAAGTATTTCAGTTTCAGCTCCAAAAAAAACGCCGAATTCAAAATACTTTTATTTTATAGGAGAAGGCAATAATCATCAGTTAATCAAGAAATTATTAGATGAAAGATAGAATTGGGTATAAGTTAAGGATCCAAAATCTAAGAAAATTAATTTTAAGTGGTAAGAAACAGAAAAAGGATATGAATATTAGACAATTAATTAAAAAGAACAAGGCATTTAAATGCTCAATCATTTTGAATTTCACTCTGAAATATCTGATAAATTTAAGTTAGCTATGAATTTCAAAGCATATTGCGATGTATCTATAATATTTAAATAAGAAAAATAGATTAAATATTTATGATTACATTCCAACTACTTTTGCCATAGAATGTACTAATGAAAATCTTAGATCTGAATTATTTTAGTTTATTTCCTTTTATAGATAAAATTGTCCTCAACATAAATTAGCTGAGTTAGATAAAACTATCAAATAGAATTACTTCTCTTACACAACACTATATGATATTAAGGTAAATCATTATCCAACATTGTTTGCCAACGAAAATTTATGGATCTTTAAACCTTCAAATATGAATTAGGGAAGGGGAATCCACGTTGTAAGAAACTTATAAGAAGTATTAGATATTTAAAACAAATATTAAGGAGGATACAAGGAGAAATTGTTGGAAGTGAAAAGAAATGAGTAAAATGAAATAATCAACAAAGTGGTTTATTTAAATACATTGGTAACAGAATAATTTGTAATTTAAAAATATATAGAGAAACCACTTTTAATAGATGGTAGGAAATTTGATATAAGAGCCTATATATTATTGACTTCTAATCTATAAATATATTTTTATAGAGAAGGTTAACTGAGATTGGCAACTGAGAAGTTTGATCCAAAAGTTTAATCAAATTATGTTCATCTCACAAATAATGCCATTCAATACACTCATCCTGAATATGGAAAAACTGAGGAAGGAAACTAATATAATTTTGATTAGGCTTAAAATTTATTTCAAAAGGATTTTCGTAAAGAAGTAAGATTACTTTAAATTTAGATTTTAGGAAAAATTAAAATGATATCTTATACGGCATTTTAAACAGTAAAGCATAAAATAAATAAGTAAAAACGAAAAAACTGCTTTGAGATTTTTGGAATGGATTTTATTATGGATGAATAATATACTCCTTGGTTAATAGAAGTTAATACAAATCCTAGTTTAGAAGTAACAAGCAAATTATTAGATCAACTATTTCCAAGGATGGTTAATGATGCATTTCGAATTACAATAGATTTAGTTTTTCCTTAATCAGAACCAAATTTAAATTATTGTTTAATGAATTACAAAGACGATGAAAATCTATGGGATAGTATGGGATATCTTTAATCATGATTAACAATATTTATTTTTTTAGATTAAAATGATTGATTATTTGGTTTCCTTTTAAACAACAAATCATTGTTTTCTATATATGTTTTTCAAGCAAAAATAATATATAAGCAACTAAATTTGGTTGGATGAAAGTATAATAAATATCTGGTATAGCTGATAAATCAATAATAAATTAAGAAATAAGAAAAATATGCTTGTTGGGAATAAAAAATGATGTGGTTATGATTAAGAAATTGAAACCTGATTGGATTATTGATATCGATAAACTTAAACATGTTATTTTACTTGACGAGATATTAAATAATGGAGTTTAAATAAATTTAGTTAACAATGGAATATATATATAATTTGAATTTTAGATAATATTAAATATATAATAGTAAATTAAGATTATACAAATGTTCAAATTTTTGGATAAATATGTAGAGTATGAGACAATAGGGAGAGGCAGCTATGGTAGTTTAATGACTAAATTTAGGATCCGCACATCTGGTACGCTCAAAGTCAGACTAGTAAGTATATGTGGCTAAGAAAATTCAATTATTCAATCTGAAATCAAAAGAGCAAGATGATTCAAAACGAGAAGTTGATTAATTCATTTAATTATTAGGTGATGTTGTTGCAGAAATTGAAGCATCCTCACATAGTACAATATATAGAGAGTTTCAATGAGAATGATACACTTATCATAATCATGGAATATTGCGAAGGTAGTTTTTTCTTTATATCCATTAGAGGGAGATTTATCGTTTCACATAAATAGAATGAGTCAAAGAAAAGAGTATTTCCCAGAACAAATAATATTGAATTGGTTTCTTCAATGTGCCTTAGCTCTGAAATATATCCATGAATAGAAAATCCTGCATCGAGATATAAAAAGCCAAAACATTTTCTTATCATCCAATGGATTTGTGAAAATTGGTGACTTTGGTATCTCTAGAGTCTTAGAACACACTTAAGATCAAGCTAATACAGTTGTAGGGACTCCATATTATATGAGGTATTGACTTAGTTTCTACGCTTAGTCCTGAAGTTTGTGAAAACAAACCCTACACTTACAAAAGTGATGTATGGTCCCTTGGATGTGTTCTCTATGAACTTTGCAATTTGTCTCATGCCTTTAAATCCAATAATCTTTTAGGGTTAGTAAATAGGATTGTCAAAGAACAAGCCTCTGCTATTCCCTCACATTATTCCAAAGAATTAGCCGATCTTATTAACAAACTATTAATCAAAAGCGCAGATCAAAGACCTCATACTTCTGAAATCTTCAATATTCCTTTGATCAGAAACACTATGCAATAGTTTGTTGCTATGTAAGGTAAAGTTCAATATCAAGCCCCAATTAAAAGGACAAATACACATAACTAAATTGGAAAAATGATAAAATAGGAAGAAAACACTTAAAAAAACACTACTAATTATGATAATACTATAGATACTGTTTAATCTATTGACTTTAGTTAGTTAACTCCATAATAACGATTGCAAATGAAAAAAGAAGAGAAAATTCAAAGAGAATAAAGAGAGTTGGCATAAGCTAGCAAATAAAGTTTTGCTTAACAATAAGCTAGTCAATAAAGAAAAATTCAAGATCTATAAGGGGGTTAATCTCTTGATTTCAACCAGAAAAGAAAACTTCAATAGCAATATCATGAAGAACTTTAAAGATAGTAATAATGTAAATTATAAGACTCATAATCAAACACCAAAAAACCTTAATATCAACAACAACCCACTAATAAATCAAATATGTATAATTACGATGAAACCCTAGTCAGTTAATATGAAAAAACTTCATTAATGGTAATAATTTAATCTATCCTTTAGTTATAAAATGAATCTAAAAAATACACCGAGACCTTCAAAAAAGAATTAGAATAATTCGATAAGACTGTTGATTCTGAAATGTGTCAATCAGTTTATGATAACACTACTAAACAACAAGAATAAACAGTCACTAAATCTTAATTAGATAGATTTACGAATAATTATGAAAAAAAAGAATTATCAGTCACCTAACAATATCAAGATGAAGAATTTGAAGAATACAATAGTGATGAAGAAGAGAATGAAGTGATCAACCATAGACTTACTGTTAAATAAGGAGATAGTGAAATAGAAGAGGTAATTAAATTGTATCAAATTCAAATCGATCAAACTATAAAAAAGTCATAAATCAATAAACTTGAAGGTAAATAACAATTTTATTATTTAGATATCTAAGAAGCTAGTTAAGAGAGTTGGAACTCATCTTAAGCTTCTCCAAATAAAGTTCCAATCAGTAATGACGATCGAATTCAACTCCTAAGAAAGAAGGCAATATCCACTATGGGTTCAGACCTCTTCAATAAAGCCTATCAATTCATGAGTCATCATTTATCCAAAGGAACTGGAAGTGCAGATGTAAATTCTTTATTTAATAAGATCCGAAAAAACCTTGAAGATATAGTTGGTAAAAGCAGAATGGGAGATTGCATGTTAATAGATGAAATATTATATTATGAGAATTATTCTAAATGAAATTAATTATAATTAAATCATACATAAAAATCAATTTTTTCATATGTATAACTAGTCTCTTATTTTTAAGTGATCAAAACGTTTTAAAAATTTTCTTATTTATTTTAAAGAATCAAATGAAACTATTGTAAGTGTTAATGATGATTAATTTATTGTACTGATCTATTTAAGCAATATTCACATTTAAGTTATACTATTTTATAAAAATTAGCTTAGGTCGTATGGTGTAGTGGTTAGCACCTTGGACTTTGAATCCAGTGACCCAGGTTCGAGTCCTGGTATGACCTAAACTTTTTTAATTTAAATATATTATTATATCTCGAATTTATTCTTTTACCACAATTCAATATTAGTAAAAACAATAATATTTAAGTTCTAAAGTAATCTATTCAATCAAATCTACTTTATACTGTTTGATCCTTTTCAAAAATCTATCAATAATATACAAATTCTTCTTTTCGATGATTTATATCATAATTATGAGCAATAGATTAACCTTATAACTTGACAATTTATTTACGAATTACGATTATCATAAAAAGTGTATTAAAGCCAAAATTCTAATTTAGTTTCAAATTAAATTAAAACAAATATTCTTGTGTTCAATAATTTTATATTTTTATTTAAATTGAATTTCTTATTAATTCATGTTATAAAAAATTCATAGCAATAATTTAAATCGTAAAGTTTGATCTAAAAATCTTCAAAACTCATCCTACAATTGAAATATAATATATTTTAAGTAAAAAAGATTTAAATAAAGATCAAATATTCTTTAAACTTTAAACATTATCCAAGTATGATATTTAATCCTTTTTTGTATAGCATAGCTATCTAAATAATAAGATTTTATTGAATAAGTATATATAGTTTACTAAAATAATAAAGTTGTTAATTTTTAGGAACTGCTTTATATCAATAATATGAATTGACATTTTAACTAAATTTAAAAGGTTCTATTATAATATGGTGCAGAATATTTAATAGATGGAATTTTTCTATGTATTAAATTAAATCATATTATAATTTTTAACAATTCATTTACTAAATTTATAATTTTATTCTTATTAAATTAGCCCAATCAAGATGGATATGGTTTAATAATATTTATATAAAATTTAAACGTTTTAATAATATTTTATCCTAGAATAATTAACCAACCTTTACTACTAAAATAGAATATTATGATATGATATATAAAAGAAAATGTATAAATATACTCTTCTATTAAATAAATTTAGTTTTTTATTATTTATATTAAATTGCCTATTATTCTAAACTTTATTTAGTCGATAAGGTTTCTATAATATTGGATTATAATTCGATCATTCAGATTAGAAGTAATAATGTTAAATGCAATTAATTTATAATTTTTTTACAAGGTAATAATGAGATAACAAAGAATTAGTTTAGTTTTGAATTCTTTTGAATATTAAAATGCTTTATATAATGATACATTTCTAATTGTTATTGAATTATTGGGAAATTAATATATTTAATATAATGAAACTCTCATTGTCAACAGAGTGGTTATTCTTTCATCTTTGGAAAAAGAATCCTGATACAAATTCTAGTTGTCCTGGCGTGTTTGTTGCAGATACAATCATTTATAGATGGGCTTAACCTTACTTTTGGTATTTTACAGCAAAGGATGGTTAAATATTAAGAAAAACAAAAGAACGGATATTTGTGGAACAAATTGAAGAAATCTTCCAAAAAAGTGGAGATATTTCAGCTTTATATTTATAAAGCTAACAAAATAAAATAATATTTGAATACTTTGAGAAAGGTGAATTTGTTTAGTTTCTTCATCAAAGGGAAAAAGCTTTAAATGCCTTACTATAAAAATTTGTAGAACCAAAATCATCCAGAAACTCTATGATTAAGGTTTCATGGAGTCCACAATTTTGTTTATTGTCTAGGAAGACAAATAATAATGATCTTAAAAATAATAAAATTCCTATCGAGGATCGACTGGTAACTTTTGAAGGTCCAGAACATTTATCAACAACAGACTCAATAGCATCTCCTATATTATCATCTGATATTGAATAAATTTGTCTTAACATTGTTAAACACATTCAAGACGTTTCTGGAGGAAATATATAAATATCAAGGATGGTTTTATTTTTTAAAATAGATGAAAAAAATAGGTTATGGTTACTTTTCAGTAGTGGAGTGAAAGTTAGATAAAAAGTATAGATACAAAAATATTTCTTAGTTTATTAATGAAGAAACTGTTTCTGACTTTCCAAAATAAAAAGAAAGAATACAATCTCCAATTATGTTATTATAAACCTAATTGAAAATTGGATAGACTTCAAAATTTTCAGTTGATACTCAAGGATATGTAAAATAAACTGGTAGCAGTTGCAATAATTGTTCAATACAAGGAGAAATGTATGAACTAACAGTCTAATAATACATAGCATCTTATGATTAAGGAATATTTGATGAAGAAACACTTATAATAAGATAAAAAGTAGCTAAAAATCCAGTGAAGAAATCAGACAATGAAGAAGATTATTATGTAGAAGGTTCATTAAATATTCCTGGTCTTTTATTAAAAATATGGGGTAAGATGGATGTTGAAAAATATAAGAATTTAAAAAACAACATGAGTTTTATGAATTTAAAATTACAATTGTGTTTAGATTGCTATTTAAAATTTACAAGAATGTAATTATTAATGTAATTATTATAGACATGTTGAATCTAAAAGTGAAAGAGAAGCTAAATAAACAGTTTTAACAATACCTCCATTATGGTAACCTTCAAAGACAAAAATTTAAAATAATCAAGAAACTTTAACCTTAGTTTCGTCAACTAAATAAAACAAAATGTATCATACTCCTGGAAAATAAGTCTAATAACCTTCATATTAATCATAGCAATAACAATCTTAATAGTAATAATCATAAATGACTCTATAAAAATAACCTTAATCCTCAATCGTGATACCAAAATTGAATCTACCTTCTAAAGATATTAGTGAACGAGTGATTGCTACAACTCATCATACAGATAGACAAAGTAATTTTCCTTCAAAAAGAGTTGCTAAAATATATAATAATTTATAAGGTGTTAGTTTACCACATTCCTAATCATCTTTAAATACAACAAGATCTACCATGTAAATTCATTTATTTAAATTAGTACTCATTCACAACGAATCGTTAGTATCTAATAATTGAAAGAAATATTGTAAACAGAATAACTTTGATTATTGCTAAATTAACGATATTATAAGTGTAAAACTTAATGAATAAATTAAATATCATATTTCTGAAAACAAAATGTTAAAAGTCTTTTTGTCCCAAGGATTTTATTTTTGATCAAAATATTCTCCAGGACCAGGAGCAACATTATTTTTTTATTCATATTAGAATCTTTTTTCCTATATTTTATTATTTTTAAATCTACTTAACAATTAAAAGCAGGATGTTCTTTCTTCTTTTTCTAAAACAAATCAGAAGCATTATGTTTTATTAATATTTCATCCTCTTCATCTTCTTCATCTATACCTTTTTTTGGTTTCTCTTAAAATCTTGGCAAAGACGATCCAAAACCTGGTTTATTTATTATAAGATCTTTGTCATCTTCTTTCTCTACTTTTGTTGTATTCTCTATTGTATAATTCCTCACATCATAAGCACCAGGAGCAGGCATATTATCTTTACCACCAATAACACTTCTTTTTGTTTGAGATTTAAAAACACAAGCAGCACTTTTGGCAGCATCTTATAAATTTGATTCATAAGCACCAGGACCGGGTTATTCATTTTCTGGATCATCAAATCGTGGTTAATTTGATCCAAATTTACCAACTGGTGCTCTTTCTAATTTCTTTATTAATTTATCTTCTAACTTTTGTAGTTAAATATTTAATTACTGTGACTTTTGGATTGTAAGATTGGGGTCCTGGTTTTTTATCTAGAACCCTACTTTCAAAACGCGTATTGGAAGATAAAAATGGAATATTTTTCATAGCTGTATTATTCTTAATTAGATTTGTTTCTATTCTATAATCCCCTGGACCCATTTAAATTTATCTTTATTGTTCATTAAATCTCTTCTATTTGGAACCAAACCCACTTTAAGCTTTTGGCATTGATTGAGAATATGTTGAAGCTGTAGAAAACGTTGTTTAATTTCCCATATAATATCCAGGTCCTGGAGTAGCATTCTAAATTAAAAAGAGTTTTGGTTACATCATAAAATTCAACATCTTCATCCTCTATGTCAGCAAACACAGGATTTTGCATGAGTTTTTTCTTCTGATTTTCAAATTAGGCTCTCATAAATTCTCTTGTTTTTTATCCTTTTTGTTGATCAAACATTCTTTGAGATTTAGAAAGAAAATTTCCTGATGGATTTAATTTATAAAGAGGAATAACAGAACTTTCATGATCATATGCTCCTGGTCCTACAATTAGTTCTCTTGAGGGAGGAGCTAATTTAGGAACTCTAGATTTATGCCAAGAAGGTCCTTTATTTTTATTATTTTCAAAAGTATCTTTTAATTAATATTATCCAGGTCCTACTTTATCTTATTTTAATCCAGTAAAAGTAGGAACAGGACTCTTGTTAAGTTCTAGATCACGTGCTATAAATTTTTATTTAGATATTACGTCCTTTATCTGTGTAACCATACACTTAACTTGATGTTGGAATTGAAGGAATAGATTAATATTTATTTAGTTTCATCAAATTATCGATGTAATTTTAAGATGTATATTGTTGTTATACAATTTTCTGTTATTATGTTGATTCATAAGCACCAGGACTGATATATTATTAAATTATACCCTGGTGTCTCCATAACCTTTGCTTCTTAAAATCTCTTCGTCTGCGACATAAAAACTGATTGCTGTTTCTATTGTTCTACAATTTTCACTTCAGATTATGCAGATTATAAAACAACTCGTTAACTTACTAATAAATATTACTATTACCCTTCAGTCACAAATTCAACATTATAACTGCCAGGACCAGGTGAATTACTTTTTTTTAATGGTTTACTTCTCACAACTTATGTATTAAAAGGAGCAGCATGAGCTCGAACCTCATATTTTCTATGCTCTATATAACTTCCAGGACCCACATTCGAAGGCAAAGCTCCAGATGCATTATTAATATCTCTCTCCGCTTGAAATACAAATGCCATTTTAGAATTTAATAATAATATTGTAAAATATAAACTAGCTTCTTTCCTACTAGGTCCTTAAAAGCAATTCACTAAAAAATTGTTATAACTAAAACTTATCAAATATAAATCATCAAATTCTATATTAAATTATTGTGATATATAAATTAAGTTGAATTCATCAAAGTTATAAATATATTATTATTTTTTACAATAAAATTATTTTAAAGAGACTACTCTCTATTGAAAGTTTAATCTATCAATTTATTAAACATTTAATTACCTTATTATCATTTACATTCTTTCTAAGCTACATCTGATTCTTGTACTCCTGTTCTATTGTTACTATAAACTTCAAGAATATTTGTTAAACTTATGAACCTGATTCTTACTAAATTAGTGGAGATAATACTTTTATTTATGTAGTAGATTGCATTTGAGATTATTAAATAGTGATTCTATCGTAAAAATTAATTTAAAAATATTTAAAGGCTGTTATTTGTTATTGTAATTATAAAATTTGAATTGTGTTAAGGGCTGTTATTTCATAAATCCAATATTATTTATCTTTATTTTCTTATGGAATTTGAAAGCATAGCCATAATCTAATAAGTCGGATCATCTTTATGTGCAGCTGTGACAGCAATGCTTTTAAAATTAATTCAAGAACTAAACTTCAACCAAACTCTATATTTAAGAGGAATTAGTGGTTTCATCCTTCTGATTTTAATTATTAGCTATTACAAAATCTAGGTGTAAGGTTTTGACAAGCAAACCATGAAAAGCCTGATAGAAAGAGGTATTTTAGCCAGCTTTGGAGCATTTATTTATTTTAAAGGATTAGATTTGGTTCTGGTTTCTGAATCTATAATTCTAAATAGGATGTCACCAATATGGACATCAATTTTTAGATTTTGATATTAAAAAAGGAGTAATTCAACCGCAGATTGTTTTTAAATATGTTACTTTGTAGTATGGGTATTTATTTAGTTGCTAAAAATAAAACCAATAAAAATTAAGCTAATAATGTGGAAGATGGATTCTATCATGTCTTAGGCATAATATTAATATTGTTGGCATCGATTTCTTAAGCATTTGTTAATATTTTAATAAAGTAAATTAATAAAGAGGTAACAATTATATTAAGATTTAGGTTGATAGTATAGTGATTTCTACTTATCAATCCTTTTTTGCAACTATCTTCCCTTCCATTATCTCTTTAACTAACGGATCTAAGTAATAATTTGTATTAAATCTAGTTATATTGTTCCTTCATAATATGAAGCATCTTTGATAATAATGATCTCTGTAATATCAATCTTTGCATCACAATTATCAGTCTAAGCTATGAGATAAGGAAAATTAAGTGTAATCTCTAATGTTAGTTAAATCTAAATATTTTTTGGATATTTAATTGACGTTTTTATCTTTTAAGTCTAATTTAATGGAGAATAGATTCTAGGGAATATTCTATTATTGTGTTCCTTAATTCCGTTGATATGGAAATGAGAAATAAAATATGTGTATTTAAATTAAAAATGATAATTTTAATCATATCAATTTCATATGAAAATCGTTAATAGCATAAAAGAAATTAATCTTAATATGATTAATTGGCGAGAATAATAATTATCATTCCATTTTATGAATATATTCTATTATTAATATTTCAAAATTCGTTCGAATTTCTTTTTCCTATAACTCGTTTCAAGATAGATTAATTTTAAGAAGTCTTCGGACTAAATTGCATTTCAATGTCTTGCTGATCAATTTCTCCATTTGAATCTTGATCTTATTAGATAGGATTTTTGAATCTGCTAAATTTAGACGATATCAACTTTTTAGCTCTATCAGTTACGTCAATTTCTTTAGATGCTTTTGTTTATTACATCAAAAGCCAGGATACTTCGAAAATATTCTATATTTAAGGGCCTAGCTTTCTTATTAATTAATTATTTAGATATGCATCTTCATCTTAATTTTCAATTAAGGCCATCAATTTTTCATAGGCCTTTTTTAATTGAATATATTTACTTTAAATAACTTTGAATATATATATTAAGGAGATTCTGGATCAAGAAAATCGTCTTTATTGTTTTTTACAATTTTACTTACTTAATCTAATTAGACTTTAACTGAAGAATCAACTTTATTAAAGGATCTAAAAAAAATATTGAAAAATCAAACCTAGAATGTTTTGATGATTTCATTGTTTAAGCTCGTTATCTAGAAGGCAAATATTTTAATTCTTATAAAGTAATTAATGGTTTTGGGGTAAAATTAAATATGATTTGTTAAGGCTTTTTTAATAATAATTCTTTTAATTTATCTATTTCATGTAGTTTATCTAATATTCCAAACACATCTAATTCTGCATTAATTTAATTTCTATAAAATATTGATTGAATTATTTACACAGCTTTATTTAATAACAAAATTTAAGGATTTTTCATCATTTTCTCACAAAATACTTTTTAAATAAAAAATCTAAAAGTAAATTCTAACTTTCTAGATTTCTAATATAATTTTTATATTTATTCAAGAAAATATTATCTTCCATTTTTAGTTCCCATTTTCTCAAGTGAGGTCTAATGTTTTTCAATTAATTTTTAATTGTTGATTGATAATTAAGATA
This sequence comes from Paramecium sexaurelia, assembly GCA_000733375.1. Lineage (NCBI taxonomy): Eukaryota > Ciliophora > Oligohymenophorea > Peniculida > Parameciidae > Paramecium > Paramecium sexaurelia. Next base: position 174,315 of record JPFM01000089.1, on the reverse strand, counting down.
AAGGTATAATCTCATTAACTGAATTTAATTATTTAATTGAAACGCCTTTTGATGGATTCTTAATTGATTTTTATGATTTATTCATATTAACTTAATCTTTATCAAATCTCTAACTATGTTAAACAGGTCCTAAACTTATCATTGATTATTAATTATTAGATTCTTAGGCTTAAAAATCAAAATCATCAGCATTAGACACTAATTCATTTCTATTCTATTTTTATTATGAATTATCTTCAATATCAAAATCAAATAATTCATTTGATAAATCAACTAACTCTATAAATAATTTATTTTATTAATTACATGATTATTTGTTATAGACTTAAATAAAAAAACCAAAAAATGCTATCATTATTTATAAGAATCCACCCAAATATGACATTAAATCATCAACTTTTTAGTAATTCCTGTTTACATTCTCCGTATAAGTACTCCTTCTCATATAAAATTATGCATATGTGCTATCAACAGCATTTCCTAAAAGAGTTAAATCTCTATAATCTGTAGCAGATCGAACATAATATGTTTCGTTTACCATAATCTAAAAAGGTGTTAAACTATCATCTGTTTAAAAATTATATTTTCTCCAAAATATGTTTGCTTATCTTGAAAGTTACTTAGGCGTCTACTTATATTCGAAATGTATACAAAAGTAAAATATAATTCGTCATCTAAGAAAGCAGATGTAAAATCTTATGGATTTGAAGGATTCATAACTAAATTGGTCATATAAAGTGAAACTTTAAAGGCTGAGTTTTTGGCTAGATAGCTTGAAATAGCTTCTTTTGATTGACATATAGGTTTCCAAGTTAATCGAGAATTTCCACTAGTATTGTTATTACAATCAGACACTGTAATTTTTATATAGTCAAATTCGTGACTGGCATATCTACCGGCTAGCTTCAATGAATAATTGTAATCAGGACATAAGAAATTTTTAAGACCTACTTAGTCGAATTATGTTTTGAAATCAACGTTGTATTTTGTAAATATTCTTTAGAATCTATCTAGTGTACATGGTATAAGATTAACCTCTTAGTTTATTTTTATTACTGTTCCATTATCTAATCTTGTGGAATTCCTATTTTAAATAAGATTATTACTATTAGAACACGGTGATGTTAAAATAAGGGTTAGTTGTGAAATTTGTTTGTTCAATCTGAAAAGCAATCATAAAATTTTCATCATTTAGTTCGATTAAGTCTGGATCTTCATTGAAATCTGTAGTTAATGAAACATATATATGAGTTTTCGCAAAAAAAGTAATAACATTTGATTGAAAAAAGACAATCAAAACTACAATTATTACCAGAGATGCAAATCCTCCAAATCCAGTCTTGTAAGTATCTTCTTTTTTATAATTAAAATTAACTCCTTATCCAAAAATATCACACTTTTTTAGAACTATGATATCATAAGGAAAAAAATACATTCTTAAACAACTTACATAAACTTTAAATTTAAAAATATTTAATAAATGAATTAAATTTTTTTTCATTGATTATCATTTAAATTATATATATAAGTAATTCGATTTTTTCTGCCTTTCTGAATATTTAAATAAAACAAAATTATGAGAAAATTTAATTTAAAAAATAAAGGATTTTCTAGAATATAGATATATATATTTAATTAAATAAGTCATTTCTCTAATATTTATTTTATTAATATTACTTTTATTACCCCTCATAATTAGTAAATTAATATTGATCAAGATAGCTGAGAACTTTTTCCTAAATTTTTTTGAAATTTATCCTAATTCAATTTCTAATTTTAATCCAGATAAATATTCTTTAACAAAAGTTGAGATAAAATTAAAATAAACTTATCAATTTAGGAATAAATGTTAAATATTTTATAAAAATAATCATTTTTTAATGAAATAACTTATTCTATCTATAATTAGATCAATAGTATTGATATAAAATGTAAAAATATAAAGTTTAGGGAAGAATTTAGAATTTTGATATAAGTTTAAGAAATGATCTTATTTAGAATAAAATTAATTTTATAATTGTTATGAGTTGTCTGAAAATAAGAATGAAAATAAAACTCTGAAATTGAATATGGATGATTTTTATTATATCAATGATGGGAAAAGTATTTGAATTAAGAGATTATAAATACTTAAGGAATATTTAAATAAATATATATTATTTATTGTCATAATTAAAATTAAAATAAAAGAATAAAAAATTTATGAAACTCAGCCAAATTCTAAGATGGGGTACAACTGATGGCAAACTATTACTCATGAGATTATTTTATTTCACATACATACCAATTATTTTGATTTTAGGTAAGTATTATTTATAAATAATTTTATTAGGATATAAATCAATGAACATTTAGGCATTATTCCCTCAATTAGCATCTAAATGATAATCAGATATTTGATATTTATTATCTATAAGCAAATTTAAACATCTACATTATTCTTTTTGAAATTCATCTGAAAGTATATATGTAATAATATTTAATATAATCTGAGAGTATATAATTTTATAGAAAATGATAAATAATATAAATGCTTTTTTTTTTGATATTATAAAACAATAATAATTTCAACAAAATTTTAATAACAATGGTTGAAGAATATGGTTTTGATAAAGTGAGATTCACAAATTACAATCAAGATATTTTTGATTGTCCAATTTGCTCATGTGTCGCAAGACTTCCAAAGGATTGTAGTTCATGTGGAACCGTATTTTGTGGTCCTTGTGTAGACTCATGGCTGAAAAAACAATCGTAATACATTTTAGATAATAATTTAGTGAGTGCATTAATAGATGTCCTAAAGGTTCAACAATATAGACAATTTAAAAGTCATTAAAAAAAATTTATGATGATCTAGAAATTAAATGTAAATTATATATTGTATATAACAATAGGTTAATATTGTCCTAAAGCATTTAAAATTGCAGATATTGATAAACATGAATTCATTTGTAAATTACCGAAATGTTAAAATTATGATATTTGTGGCAATGTGATTGGAACAACAAATGAATTTGAAAATTCTAAAGTAAAATTTATTAGATCATTTAAGGTCTGTGATCATACCTGTATTTTATTAAGCAAAATTAAGCAAACAAAAAATAAATTTGAACTATTTTAATGCTTAAAATAACATGTAAAAGATAGATAATTAGTTTAATTATCTTAGCGTAATAATTAATTAATAAATTTAGCTACTCAATTTAGTTTGAATCTAGATTAAGGGAATTCAAATAATCCTATATTTAAATGGGACAGATAAAGAATGGGAACAGGAATTACATTTTCCGATGGAGATACAAAAATATTTTTAAAAGAATAAGCTTATATGTTTAGAACAGCAATAGCTTCTTACGGATTCGAAAAGGGTATTGGATATTGGGAAATAGAAGCAGATGATAAAACTGAAAATGAATTAAAGATAGGAGTATCAACTTGTAGAGACTTTAATTATAATACTGCATTTTGTGACTTTGAATTTGGATGGGCTTATTATGGATTAGCATAAGTATAAAATATATTTATACATTAAATAGTTACGTCATAATAGTAATGCTACTGGTCCATCCTTTGGAAAGAGATTCAAAAAAGATGGTATACTAGGAGTCTGTTTAAATATGAATAATGGAACATTGAAATTTAGTTTAAATGGAGAATTCATGGGAACGGCTTATACTGATGAAAAATTGAAACAAGGACCAATTTATCCTGCTGTTTCATTACTTCATTGTGCAGGATGTAAAATAATAACTGGTAAGCCTGTCCCAGCTATATTCTTGAATTGATTTATAAAAATTAATTTTAACTTCATTAACTTTATTATTCAAACATTTTTACACATAGATCTTCTTCATCTTCTTATCTAGCTCCTCTTCTTGTTGGATTACGTTGCTTATTGTAAATTTTATGTTAGACATCAATAATTTTGGATAACTTGAATACAATTTATAATTCAGGTCCTAATTTTTAAATAAGGACTCTATTTGTATACACTGTATCACTCTATTATAAGATATCATCATATGCCTAAATGAATGATCTATTTTTACATTAAAGATTTTAGAATAAATTAGATAATCCCCTTATAAATTCTATTAATTTCTAACATTTACAAATTATATTTAATTTTCACTAAACGCAATAGATAAATATTAAATACTTTTCAACGATTGTTGGACTTTTAACTATTTATTCTAATAATTATCTCGAGGGTTATGCTGCACTATTTTCTAAATTAATTTATGGTTTTGGAGTAAAATTAAACATAAGAAGCTATTTATAATTTAAAATTGTTTCTTTTAGTTTTTCTAATTCATTTAATTTTAATAGTATATGATGGACATCCATTTAAACTAAAATATTTTCACTTATTATAATATAATTTATAAATACAACGCTTTATTCATTAGTATAACTCTAGGATTATTCTTAAATAATTTGCCACAACTAATGTAATTGCAAAATATTATAAAATCTAAATATATAGGTTTCTATCTTTCAATTATGTTAATAATCTATTTTTAGAAGTAATCTAGGCCAGTTATTTATTTTAATTTTTCAGCCATTCTATATTATTATCTTTTTGCTTCCTTAGTTGATTTTGAATTATTTGTATTTTTTGTTTAAGTTCCACCTGTATTTACAAACAAATTTAATAGGTTATATCGCTAAGAAATATTTGGTGATAATCTATCTTCAATTTACTGATTTTCTAATTCATCAATATTCCCATTCGAATTTCCATGTATATGATCTTCTCTATACTACATAAATTCATCAATAAGTTCTAAATTTTCTTAATGTTATCTATTTTGAAGTGTTGAATCTATTTAAAATTCAAAGAGTTTATTAGCTAATTCAATCAAAACTTTTTTATTATTTAAACAATTACATTAAATTCTATTGTATAAACCTATAATCAACCCTATAAAAAAGAAAAATGCTTATTAAATTCCCCCTAAATTTGAAAGTAACTCATCAATTTTTTAGAAATTTCTAACAAACTTTGTTTTAAATGGATTTAGTTAAAAATTAAATGTTGCAAACTTTAAATCATTTGCACTCCCAATATCTGACATTTCTTTAATATCAGTTTAATCAATCTAAAAAACAGTATCTTCTTGAATGTCACTAAAACTATTAATATAATGTCACCTAAAAGGCATAAGACTTTAGTCATTTAGAAATTCATATTTTCTAAAATAGATGTTGGCTTGTCTATTTATTTAATTGGGAACAAATGTAAAATATATTTAATCATCTAAAAAAACAGATCTGTATTCTTATTTATATGGATTTATTATCTAACAAATAATGTAATGTATTACTTAGTTAATTGTATAGATTTATAATTTAAAAGATCCCATAGTTTTTAAATATTCATCTATTTCTTGTTATGATGCACAATTTACTTTTTCATTATTTTCACATTTACTTATTTGCAATGTTAGAAATTAAAAATCACTACCTAAATTTTATCAGATATTTACTTGTATACGTTCCTCCCATAAAAAAAGTTGCATTTTGTCTAATTTATAAATGAATTTATACTATGGACATAAGAAATCATTAATTCCAAGAGAATTAAATTGTTCTTTAAAATCAATATGGTATTTAGAGAAAACATTCTAAAACCTATCTAGAGTACAAGGAATCAATGAAAAATTGATAGAGCTTTTGGTTTACTATCCATTTTGATTTCTTCTATATTGCCTTAAATAATAGCTAAATACTACTTTTATTCTAGAGTTAAATTGAAAAAAGGTGAAACAGTAAAGTTATTTTAATCTATTCGAAATGCAAACATAAACTCAGAATTATCAACTTAGATTTGTTACATCTAGTCTTCATATTAATTTGATGAGACAACTTTCAAGTATTCTTTTAAAAAAAAGGATGAAAGACTTTATGAGTAAAAATAAATCATAATAAAGAGCACAGCAAGAGAAAAACCTCCTCCAATTTTAGTTCTATAATAGGCCTATTTATTCATTCGAAGAAACACAATCTAACCAAAAACATCAACTCTCTATAAGCCTGAGTAATGAATTAATTTTACCCCATTTTAAAGTTTGCATTAATTATATATTAAATAAAAAGATCAATCATTTACTTAACATCTCATCTGGTATATTTTGTGTATTTCGACAGAATATATCATTATTTGAATTAGCTCTCAATCTTCTTAAACCATCAAAATCAAGCAGTTTAGATAATTTGAAAATTGCTTGTATTTCATCTCCAAGTTTCTTAATTAATTTTCTATTAATATCATGCTATGGATTTGATTCTGAACTTTGTTAAAGAATAGAATCATATGCCTAAATTTAATATAATCATACTCTATATATCCTATTATAAATTCTCATGTCTTTATCTAAACTTCCAGATCTATGAAACTATTTAAATATTTTCTTTCGCTTAACATTATTTTTTTTTTTTTCATCACATAAGGTTTCATTACTATCTAGAATTTATATATTTACAGAGTATTTCTGGCTCTTTCTGCTAAAATCGTTCTATTGAATATCATTTCATTATCTTCCTCTAAAGAAATTATAGGTTTTGATGTAAAATTGAATAGAAGTTATTATGAATTAGTTAATAATATATCTTTCATTTTATCTATTTCATTTAATTTTGTAATAATATTAAAAACATCTAATTGTTCATTTATTTTGTTACTTAAATTAATTTTAAATTTAATACAGTGCAGAATTGTAAAATTAAACTGATTAAGAACTTTTAAAGACTTTTCCAAAACACATCTAATTTAGAAATATTTATAAATTAAAATTTAATGGTTACGATCTATTTAAAATTAAATTAATCTATTTCTTAAAATAATCTAGGCCACTTACACATTTTAATTTTTAGGCCAATATTCCATGATCTTTTATAGCATGTTATGTAAATTAATTACTCTTTTAATCATTGTCATAAGAGCATTAATTATTGCATTCATTATTTTCAGTTGTTAGTCTATCAGTTAAAATAATATGTTATTCAGGTTGCCCCTTACCAAAAAGCTTATAAATCTTACTCTTATGCTTTATTTAACTATTGGGTATGTTTTATTATTATCCTTCCTTGCTTATATAATATTCATGCCGAAATTAACGATCTTCATAAACATTATTTATTAATTCAAGATTTAATTAATGCTACTAATTTTAGGCATCCACATCTGAACTGAACTCATATATTTTATTTGATAACTCTACCATCACTAAACTTTAATTAATAAATCTACTTTTTTATTAGTTATAGGCTGCAATTAGGAATCCCATTACTATAAGGGATATTTGTAACAAACCACCCAATTTAGACAATAAATCTGTAAAACTTTGATTGTTTCTCTCAACATTAATTGTTATTGGACTTTTCCGAAAATAAAATGCCGCAAATGAGGTATCTGAATCTCTTCCTAAATCAATAACTTCTTTTGTTTCTGTATTATCTATAGATATGAAGTTTAATTTTTAGTTATCACTATATTTATTAATATTGTTTACTTAAATGGGTATAAATCTAAATTATTTTTAAATTTATATTCTCGAAAATAAATATTTGAATACTTATTTAACTTTTTTGGAACAAATGATAAATAACTTGAATCATCTAAAAATATTGAAATATAATCTGATCCAATTTTATTTGGATTAATTACCTAAATAAATTAGGAATTTTTAATACTTTATTAATTAAATAGACTTATACTTTAAATGCTCCAAATTAATTCAAATGTTCTTATAATAAATCATTTGAAGCACATGTACTATTTTCTAAAATTAAAGATTGATTGCAAGGAGAAACGTCAATTTTAAGAAAATTAAAATAGTTTGCTAAAATAGTAAATTATAATTACATGCAAATGTGCCTCCAATATTCATGCTAATATTACTTCTATGATATAATTTCATTATAATTACTTTGGACATAACAAATTCTCCAATTTCAAATGGGTAAAGTCTGTAGAAAAATTTTTGCCGTATTTTTCGAATACCGTTTAGAATCTTTCCAGTGTACAGGGTTCAAGAGGAAGTTATGTAACATTTCTAAATATAGATCCATTGTTCATTCTTTCATATTCTCTGAATTAGAATGTTAAATAAATTACCTTTGTTAGAGAGTAAGTGAAAAATAGGGCTATGATATAAAGTTCTATTATTCAATCCCAAGGGCTATAATGAAATCTTGATCATCTAATTGAAGATTTGAAAGTTCATTATCATAGACTTAAGTTTACTTTGTTATAATATTCTTTCCTTCTAAATAGTCAATAAAATTGGTCGAGAAAAAGAGAAAAACTAAAAAAATTGTTGTTATTGATGTAGATCCACCAAATGTTGATTAATATGTCGATTGATGATTCATTCCTAAAGAAGGTGATTGAGCAAATATATCGCAAACTTTCAAATCTATTCTTATATTTAAGAAATATTACATGAATATATTCTTTCCATCAGAAATGATTATTTTTTAATTATATTTTAATATTATCAAACATAATGAATTAATTGATTTAATAGATCTAAAAAAATTTACTATCTCAATCATCATTTGAATTACTTGATAATTACAATAAAATTCCTAACTTTGAGATATCAATTAAATAATTATTTAGAAGGTGTTTAAAATTAAAAACTTATTTATAGCAATAGCTATAATTTTGTTAATAATAATTCAAATGAATAATAATTATTAGTCATAGATTTAATTCATCTCTATCTAGAATAAATGATGCCATCACTTTGTCATAAACAGAAAATAATTCCCCATAAATTACAATAGCTAAACAGCCTCTCAATGTTCTATATTTTCCAATAATTTCGGTCATTTCACTAAAATATGTTCTTGCTAGTTTAAGGATTCTAAATACATTTTTTATTATTCAGTTATTCCAATGGATATGATACGATTTCTGCAATTGTAGTAATTACAAATGATAATGCTATTTTAGTTAAAATATTATTAAAGAAAGGAATGACTTGTAAATATTTTTGGAAATGATCATAACCTCCAAAATATATGGATCTGTGTATTGCAGTACTAAGCAAGGAAACAGGGAAACCTCGATATAAATTGAGAATTCCTTCGGTTTTAATTAGTCTAATGAATTAAGAAGTAAAGTTGTGTTCAAAAATGGAAATTTTTTTATATTCTGGGTCTTTTAATTTTAATCTTGCTACTAAGAAAGGGTAATTAAAAAATAGATGAGTCATACCAGCTAAGGAACCTGCTATGAAGCCATTTTTGGATTATTTATTATTTTAAGAATAGGAATTTATTAGTTTTTTGTAAGTGTCATTGATGGCAAACAATAATCCATGAGAGAATATATATCTGAGATCATCAGGATGGCTTCTCCAGAGATGATTGATACCCTTTGGATCAATACATTGTTGATACTTCAGCACGTTCATATAAAATTTGGATCAAAGTACGGTGGTGGTTTTTGTATGGATTTCTTTATTGTTGTATGATGAGCATTTAATAGCGTTGTAAAGGAGTGCAGATTAGGATTGTAGTAAAATAACTTATGGATCCAATCATGAAGTCTTTGATAAATTTTTGTTTAGAATTGAGATTTTCATTTATATATTTTGATTAATTCATTAATCTAATAAAAGAGAATTTATGTATTAAAAACCTTAAATTAACAATTATATTATATATATAAAAAAATGACAAGTCTTAGAATACATAAAATAATTAATTATAAATAATATATTTGTCAAAATAAGACATATTAATACATTTAACAATGAATCGTAGAAAATGTTTAATTTCAAAAGAAATTAAATTAAAATAAAATCAAGAAAACATCAAATTATTAATCTAATTCTAATAAGATAAATTTTTCGAGTTGTAATCTAATATATAAAATAATTTAATAGGCATTCTTTGATAAAATTCATTTTGAATAAACAATAATTTTATAAATTCTTTATAATATCAAGTTTATTTTTACATAAAAGGATTTCACTTTATGGATAATATTCTGTCAAGAGGTATTTTTGAATTTAAAAAAATAGATAGCGATGGTTACTTTAAAGAAGGAAAAAGCCAATAATTTGTATGCAGCAAAAAAATTAATTTTTGCAGAAAGTTAAATTGACGCTCTTGAAAAAGAAAAACTATTTCTATTTGTAAGAAGATTTAATTGTATGGAAGAATTTAAAAATTAATTGTATATTATATGTGTGTCATTTTAAATTGATTAAGTAATATTGTTTATTTATTCACTAAAAGTTGTTAGATTAACTCATAAAGAGAAAAAGTATCATTTTTTGGAAAGTTATAATAAATTTTATAAATAGCAAGTCAGAGTGATCATGTAAATGAATTACATTAGAATTTGATATATATTGATATTTTAATTAAAAAAAATAAAAAATGAAGAAACAAGATTGGAAATTTATGTAAGTATTTGGAGATAAAGCTTCATCTGATAATGTTAGTGATGAGGACATTATCTCAGCAGTATAATTTGATAGGACTGGAAGAGTTTTAGGTTTGGGAGACAGAGCTGGACGCTTAATTGTTTTTGAAGTTCCATAAAGTAAGAAGAAAGATAAAGCAGAATATTAGTATAAATTTTGAGCAATTGTTTAGGTATTTGACTGAGCTTCAATCTCATACAAGAGAATTTGATTTCTTAAAGAGTACAGATATTGAAGAAAAGATCAATCAACTCTAATGGTTGAGAGGACAAGGCAAAAATATGTATATATTGACAACGAATGATAAAACAGTGAAGTTATGGAAGATCAGTGAAAAGAATGTAACAAAAGTTATTAAACCAAGTGGAAAAGATTTGGCCATGCCCAAATTATAAGTAGTAGAAAGTGGACTAATTCCAAGGTAATTAATGTTATTTTATTATTTTAAAGTGTGAGAAAAGTATTTCCAAATCTACACAATTATCACATAAATTCATTAACTGCATCTAATAACGAAGAATTCGTTTTGACTTCAGATGATTTGAAGGTTTATTTATGGAGCATTGAATAACCGACCAAAGCATTTGTGGCTGTTGATTTGAAACCAGAGAATTTAGATGAATTAAGTGAAGTTATTACATCTTCTACTTTTCATCCAACTTTAGATAATCAATTTTTATATACTACTAGTAAAGGAATTATTAAACTTTGTGATATGAGAAAATCAGGAATTTGCGATAATACTGCTATTACTATGGCTGAACCTGAAGATCCAGCCAAGAAGAATTTCTTTACTGAAATAGTCACATCCATATCTGATGCTTGTTTCAGTCGAAATGGAAAATACATCTTTTCAAGAGATTTTTTGACTGTTAAAGTTTGGGATATTGCTATGACTAATAAACCTGTTGCTACAGTTCAAGTCTTTGAACCACTCAAATCTAAATTATGCGATCTCTATGAAAATGAATGTATTTTTGACAAGTTTTCTATTGCATCAACTCTTGACTCTAATAGTTTTATTACTGGAAACTTTAATAGCACTTTCCATGTTGTAGATAGAATGGGTATTCGATCATAAAATACTATTACTAGGAGAATGCAATTCATAATATGAATTGAATTTCAACAAGAAGACTGTTGTTAGATAAATTCCACCTAAGTACTTCGAGAATTTGGGATCATCCTATGATTTTAATCGTAAGGTTTAGAAATTGAGTATGTGCCAAACCTAGAATCTTGTTGCTTTAGCTTGCCTCAATTGTCTCTATTTCTACACAGCATGACAATTACATATATTATCCAATTATAAATATATATATATATTAGGCAATAGCTAATAAATATATCAATCAATATTTGAAATATTATGCTATTCCATATTTAAAACGAAATATTTTTAATTAATCCATATGCTTAATTCTCCATGTCATAAATGAAACAAAGAACCGTAAGTATGTTAATGAGTATTGCTTATCATTAACAAACATTCTGGATTCTCAGCCTTATGTAATATTTATATTTATTTAATACCCTAATATTGTTAATAAATAATTATTTATAATAGTATAAAGTATGATATTTTACATTTTATCACTTTCATATAATATGATCTTAGAATATACATTGGAATCACTTAAAATTCTATAATTGAGTTTGATGTTTTAATACGATTTGTTAAACTCAATATAAATATATTATATAAATTATTAAGTATATTGAAAAAGAAAAGAAAGCAATTCCTAATTAACTGCTTTTATATTTAATGAAGCATGTGGCTATGTATGTGTATTTATTATTATACTATCATATACTATCATTTTTTTGTTTTGTATTTTGCTCCAAGAACGAGTTACAACTTTCCTCCTGTTGATCTTCCCAATTGACTTGAGCATTTACTAACACTATAAAGGGCAATCATTACATGCAGGTGATAATACCTCTGGCATGGGAGAATACGGTGTTATTAGCTTGGCACTAAGGGCATTTGACATCCATGAAGTATGAGTTTGGAGCTTAGATCAATCTCTTTAATTTATGCTTTCTCTTTTCACTTTCATATTAAGGTCTCAATAAATCTTGGTCCATTATTTAAATTTATTTTTAAATTAATTTATTTATTTGAAATACTCTAATGAACAACCACAGATACTCCTACTATTCATAATATTATGCTAACTTTCAATAATAATAAAAACAAAATAAAATATCAATCAATTATATTAAAAAAAATAATAAAATCATTCAACCTAAAGTAAGTACATCCTTTTCATTTTCAAGTAGCTAACTATTTTTTTCCTTCATCTTCAAATATATATGTAAACAAACTATAGCATCCAAAGCAGCATAATGAATTTAAGCCTTCCTTAATGGTCTATATTCCCAATTACTACAAGTTTCATATTTACTCAATTTCTTTTTAAAATAATATTCTGTAATATAGGCCAAAGATCTAATTTTAGGATCTTCTTCCAATAATTTGAAAGATGATTACAATTCAAGAATTGATCTAATTATTACATTCTTCAATTTCAAATGACCAACAGATGACTTCAAATCATCTTTCAAATTCAAACCGATCTTTAAGATCTCTACATTCTCTAACAACTATTTCATATTATCTTTAAATTCTTAATAGTTTTTAAGCTTTTGAAAGTCAAACAGAAATGCATAATCTAAAGTAGCAATTTAAATTAAGCAGACTTTAAATCCTTAAATATCTAATTTTGTCCAAGGTGTTACATTCTCACAATCATAGCCTAATGAATCAATATTTTAATTTACCAATAGCTTTGCTCGAATTTATACATTTCCATGCATCAAAATAATTCTAATCAATTTTATCAACTAAAATAATTTGATTTTAAGAATAACCAAGATCTTAGCAAAATAAATACACACCAACCTCATTATTAATAAATTCTTCTGTCGCTTTAAATTCATCCTTTACAAATAATGTGTTTGGGAGTTCCACAAACCCTTCTTAGAAATCCTTTTCTACTTATTCCTTCAATTATTTTTTCTTTATTTCATTTAGTATATTATTTCTTTTTATAATTGAGAGAGCTTCATTCTTATAACCATTAAAATATGCCTCTTAACAATATTATATTAACAATTATTGTGAAAACATTAACATCTCTTCACATTTAAACCACAAATACTCTCTTGATAAATATCTTATGCAACCAAATTATAGTTTTTCAACTATTTTTGGATATTTCATAGGATCAAGTCCTTATTTCTTTATAAAATCCGCTGCTTTACTAGCATCGTTATTTTAGATCATCTATTCTACTAATAAATCAAAATTTTCCTAAGACAAATTTAAAGCCTAATAATACTAGAAAGCATCGTCAAATTTCTTTTTATAAACCATATCATAATAATGTTAAAGTAAACTTAAATTTATTCATAATACTTACTCTTTTTGATTAATCTAATCTCTTAATTCAAATAACTCAATAAATTCATTCAATTCACTACAATATATATTCTTCCAAAACTTACATATTCCAGAGTTTTAATACTGTTTTAGATTCATCTAATCTTTATTCTTTTTCAAATATTAAAATATAACTCTAAAATAGACTCTTTGAATATTGTTTTAGATTAATCCTTCTATTATCTTCAACAGATTCTATTCAAATATTTTTGTATTATCTTATTCCAAAACCTTTTCAAATTAACTTTGAATTAGCTTAAAATATTAGATTCAATTACATTAAAAGATGACTTATTTATTACTATATATTTCTTCAATTCTTCATACCCATTACATTCAACTATAGTTCTTTATATGATTTGAATTAATTGTTCATCATAAAATTTTTCATCTTCCTATTGCTTTTACTTCATATATTAATTTTCTTTATAAATAATGATAATTAGTAAATCAAAAATTTTTATTAATTTAAGCGCGAAAAGATTAGATAATAATTAATTAGATTTAATAAAAGTGAAAATAATTATATTCATTTTTATTTAGAAAACGGAGTATTAATTGTATAAAATAATAATCTACTGAGATTGGATATATTATTCTAGATTGTACCTACTATATTATATATCAATTCAACAGTTGTAATTAGAGTTTGATAGAGATTAGTTATTATGGCTATTATAATTGCTAAAGCATAAACATAAATTTGCATTAAAAGAATTACTCTGTAACATTTGTTATCATATGATAATGCGTATTTTATATATAAACTTATGTAAGTATATATCCTTAAGAATAGATCCGAAATCAAAATGAAGGGCAACAAAATAAAACTGATAAGAACTGCTAAAAATAATCCAAACATCAATTTTAATATTGAAATACAAATCTTTTTAACTCGATTCTCTGATTAATTAAGTTTTTTATCATCATTTTCTTAGCTAATTGTTTGAGCTTAATGCTATTTATGATTTACCTTCTTTTCTAATTTGACTACGAATAAGACTATTGAGAGATTGATTTTCCATTTTTTCATAGCAGCTGATTTCCAATTAATAAGCTTCTTTTATCTTTCCTTAAATTCATAGGTGGGATTTCTAAATTTTATTCTTCTTTTTTAATATTCCACGGTTTCTAAACCTAACATACCTTTCTGAGGTTTAACAGGTTCTTCTTTATCAACATGATCAGTAGTTGTTATTTCAATAAGTTTGTCAGAGTCCGTTATATTCTATATAATTAATCTAGGAGCTTTTGATTCTTTCTAAGTGTCTGTTCTTAGCTCTTTTCTCTCACTGTTACAGTTTGATAGTGAAAAAATGTTAGGTTCTAAACATTTATTGTATTTATTTAAAGTTTGTTTTATTGAATTTTCAATATGATCATGACTGTCTTCATCCTTTATTTAGATCAAAATTGTATTATTAGGATCCCCGTCATCTCCTTTTAAGTTTGAATACTCTCGATATATAGGTTTATTCATTTTTAATATTTTTGAAATAATTAGAATACAGTAAAATCAATATTTCACTTTTTGTTTAGATTGAATTATCTTCCTTAAGATTTAGATTTGCTTCAAATATTTTGTAAATCATAGTTTATTTATATAATTTAATCATCTTTTTATTTAACAATATTTTGAACCTCCAAAATTTTAGTGTCTTTATATTCAACTTTATTTTACAACTCAGAAACTCTGTAATTTAATTTGCTATTAATTATCAATAATGTTTACTCATTTTAATATTTTTATGCTTCTTCTAATTCTAGTAGATCATTTATTGCTTCAACTTCATCCTATATTTTAGCATTTTTGTTTCAAGATCTGATCTACTTAAGTATAATAATTATTAAAATTACTTGATAGTTGTCTTAGTATAAAGTTTCTTAAACATATTTGCATATTGAAGAGGATCCATTAAGAAAAATAATAATGCTGAATTAAAAGAAATTTGTTAATTTATAAATAGTAATAAAAAGTATTTAAATGTTTATCAAAAACAAATAAAACCAACAGTCATAAAAAAGGTCATAGATACTATTATACAATTCTTTTAAGTTCTGTTAAATCAATAGGTTTGGTTATGTAATCTTTCATCCCAGCATTAAGGCATTATAACTTTTATTCTGAACTTTCATATGCAGAACATCCAATTATACTCACATCAATTCCATAATTTTAGGATAACTCTAAAATATTTTTAGTTGTCTAAATTCCATTAATTGATGGCATTTCTAAATCCATAAAAATTAATTTATAGTAATCTTTATTAGCTTACCATTTCTTTTAACATTTCTCAATAGCCAAATATCCATTTGATGCTGAATCAACTTAGTCCTATCCGCTTTTTATAATATAATTATTTTACAGTTATGCTAGTCTTCTTTTCAACATGTCAATATTCATGCAAACATCATCAACAATTAAAATTTAAGTTGTAAATATTGCTTTTGTTGAACGTTTAAAAATTGAAGCTTAATTATTCACATAAACTTTATGAATTGATTCTTCTTACTATTATTAAATCATTATTGATTCTTCACTATCTTAATTTCTCTCTTCCATACTATTGAGCGATTTTATCTCATTGAAATCTTAAAATTAAATCAAAAAATAAAATGTTGAACCTAATTTAATTATTTAAGATTATACCTTTTTTAAATTATGATTTGAATTTCAATCCATTTTGTAAATCTTAATTTAAATTTTAAAGAATTTAATTACTTATTAATAATCCTAATCCAACACCTGATTTATTCATTTTTTTATGTTCTTCACTATTACCTTTTCCAAAAGCTTAAAATATTCTTAATTAATCTTCTTCTGTAATTCCTATTCCAGTATCAACTACAGACACTTCTAATCTCAAATTAATTAGAGTCACTTTAATTGTAACTGATCCTTCCTCAGTAAATTTAAATGCATTTCCAAGTAAGTTTATCATTATTTGTTTCAGTCGACTAGAATCAGAGAATATATATCTTGGAGCTTTATTTTCATAATTAATATAAAGTTTAATTTACCTTCTTTCTGCTGTCACTTAAAATAAATCTACACAAGTTTATAATAATTGATTAAAATTGAATTTTGCTTTGTTAATTTTAAACTTTCCAACTTTTATTTATGCTAAATCTAATAAATCATCACTTAAGTTTTATAGATATTTTGCATGATCTAAAGCTATCTTTATTTATTTCGATATTTTAATTGGAACATTTGTCTTTATAGATCTTCTTACTTCTTTTTCCATAATCATAGTTTATGATGTATACTTTTGATCTTCATCAATTCCTTGTTCTAGCATATCAATTATGCAATTTAAAGGTGTTCGATATTCATGACTAACAAAAGACAAAGTCTTAGATTTCTACTTACTATAGTCATGTAATTATTATATGTAATTTCTATGAGTTATGTCTCTAATAAGCATTAAAATGTATGGAATGTCACTAATCAAAGCATTGTATAATTTGATTTCAATATTTCTATTCTTCTTCCCATCTAATCCCTTTTAAAAGCCCAAAATTACTACATGTTCTTAAATTAATTGATTTTGACTTTTCATTTAATTTTAAAATTCTACTTTTCTCATTTAAGATGAAATTAATTTAATTTCCTATTCCAATATCTAAAATTATTTATTTAAATTACCGATTCTTCCAAGGTGTCGCATTTTTTTAAAATTACTCCCTTGTATTCAACATTTTATAAAACAGAATTTTACCTAAATAATTCTAATTTCCTAGAATTATTCATATTATTAGTTAAAGATCTTTTATCATTTCTAGAGACTTTACTAATAATATTACAAGGAATGGGAGTTTATTAAAAAGTAGAAAATGAACTCATTGAATTTTTATAATCATATTATTTTTTCTCTTGATCCTCTTAGATATATTATTGTTCCAAACAATATAAAGTTTATAGAATTTAATCCGATTACTTGGCCATTGATAATTTTAAAAAATTTTCATTGTGATATTCTAACTCTATGTTCTAATCAAATATCTTTATTAATCCTATTCCTTAAGGAAATATGCTCAAAATTTCTAACTTATTATCTCTTTCATGTCTTGGACTTTCATGATTGGCACCTTTATCTTGAAATTTTAAACGAGAATGATTTTAAGTATTTCCTGCACTGTCAATCATAATTTTATCATGAATTTCTTATTATGTTGAACTATCGATATTTTTTCTAATTATTTTTGATTTAGAAATATGAATTAAAATTAGCCTATGAATTATTATTGCTGTGATTGATAAATAAGCTTAATTATAGTCTTCTAATAAGATTATAGTGAACAAAATAAGATCAGAAACAATTTAGTAAATTATTTATAGTTTATAATGTGAAAGCAACTATTCCTTTATTTTACAAAAAAAGAACTGTTTTAAAGTGCACAATGCCAATATCAGCATTGCATCGAATTTAGAGCTCAAATATAAAGCAAAAAGTAATGTCCATTGTTAAATCATTTCAAAATAGATTTTATATGTCTAAATTTTGGAAATGAAGCCCAATATCACATTCAAAATCTAAACAATAACTATGATAATTGTTATAATTAAAGATCCCTCTCCAAATATACTTTAAAACATTATCAAAAGTGAAATTGTTATCATAATCCAAGAATCTTTGAATGCCTTTACGTATTGTTTCATACAAAATAATAAATAATATATAATCAATAAATATTCTCTGTAACTCTCAATCTCCATAAAATTTTTGTTTACAACTTGTGTATCAAGGATCAACGTGATTTTATAATCCTTAGCATTCTTTACCAATTTAAACTAAAGTATCATATTCTTTTATTTAATAAAATAAATTTCAGTTTTTTCGTTGTCTTCCAATATTTGACATAGAAGTTATATTTATCACATTTAATGAAACTTTATCAAATTTTGACAGCATTTATCATCAAAATTAATCAAATAATTCAAGTTAAAATAGAACTGACTTTACCTTCGTGTGTTTATCCGAAATCCTATGAAGACTCAATAATACAATTTGAAAATTATCTAAATTAAAAAATTGCTTGACCTTCAAAAAAAAAATAATCACCAAAACTATTTTTATTTATGATTTTATCACTCTTTTTTAAATTTATGTTCTAATTCAAATTATTAAAAAAATTTTCTCTAATTTATTTTATGAAAATATTTATGAAAATAAATTTTTAATTTTAAGGTATCGATTAAACATATTAAAACTTTAAATTTTCTATAAAAATTATTACTCGAAAATTGATTCTTAAGTCAAATAAGATCTTTCCCTTAATTGAGCATTTTAAAGAATTAAGAATTATCTAAAAAATTATAAATTAATTAAAAGAATAAAATAAAAGTCGATTTAATTTGAGATGGATAAAAGATTCAAACACACTCTTGTTGCATTTAAAATATGTCCTTATTGCATGAAAGTGCTTACAGTAATGTGTCATAAAAATGTTAAATTTGAAATCAAGTTTATAGAAATGCACAACAAGCCAGATTGGTTTCTTAAAATTAGCCCTCTTGAAAAAGTACCTATATTAATCATTGGTGATGAAGGTATAATATAATTTAAAAAAATTAGTTGTTTTATTTGAGTCAGCAGCAATAATGGAATATATCGATGAAATCACTTAGCCTAAGTTGATGATGGATGACCCTATTCAAAAAGCATAGGATAGAGCTAAGTTTGAGTATTCAAATGAGATAATAAAAAATCTTTACTAATTCATATTTACTACAGAATAAGAAGTAATTTTTTATGTATAAGCAATAGAAATTTGTCAAGCTCAAAGAGTGGCTTATGAAGAGATTCAAACAATTGGAAGAATGGGTAAAGGATAGAAAATACTTGAATGGAGCAGAACTCTCTTTAGTTGATCTTAGTTTTGTGCCAGTTTTTGTAGTATTAAACATGCTGAAACCAATTTTGCCATGCGATATGTTGAAGGATTTCAAAAGAGTATAATTAATAGTTAAAAATAGTTATAAAATTATGGGGACTCTTTAACATCCTTGCCTTGTGCAAAAACTGGCAGAGTTCCAGATTATGAATTTTTGATGATTGATGGAATTAAAAATTAAAATACTGTACTCTTTAGATCTAATCCTTGTTATTTCGTAGGATCTAAACCCTCAGTTTGTTGCTTCTTTAGAAAATGATCGTTATATTTTGTTTTGTTTTTCTTTTTATTTTTTTGGACTCAATGGTTAAATCAAAATAAATGTATGATGTAATTAGAAATAAATAAGACCCAATTATTAGCAAATAAAAAAAAAGGATAAATTTGAATCATTTTAATTAATAATGAAAAAATCAATAAAATATTTCTTTTCTTAATTGAAATTCAATCCAAACAAGAACTATTATCAAATTTTGAACTTAACAAATTAATCTTCTTAAGAAGAAATTAAAACTGCTTATTATTCCTTAGCCAAACTATACCACCCAGATAAAAATCCTGATTAAATTGATAAATTTAAAGCAATCAATGAGGCATACGAGGTTTTAAAAAATCCTTCCACAAAGAAGGATTATGATGAATCATAGGTTAATCCTCAATAATATTAGAAAAAGCAATATGATAGATAATATCATCAACACTCAAGTATTATATATTATTATGAAAGCATATAGTTATCAATAGAATGTAAATCATGAGTAATTTAGAAAAATGTATGAGGAATATAAAAGATAGCAATCTCATTATGAATATTAATATCAATCTAAATCAACTAATAGCAAAAATGATCCATTTAAGTAATACAAGAAATATTCATAAGAAGAATAATTTGTAATTATCCACAATTAAATTTATTTTAGGAACTTTATTCAGGTAGAGCTGCTGTTATGAAATATTTAATGATATTTATGATTGGAATGGCTGCATATGTATTTTTTGAATTGTTTGGGTTATTGGTAGATAACAGATAAATTGTAGTTGTTGATTAAAACACTGGTCAATAATATGTTACTACTAAGGAAGAATTTAGAAGAATATAATAAAAAACCAGGGATTAGATGGATTATGAGAGGAGAAGAGCAATTCTAAAATAAATATAAGATGAAGAACTAAAATTGATAAGACAAAACGAATCATAAAATTAGACTGAATTCTAAAAATGATGATCATTATTATCAACTATATAAATTCATTAATATTCTATCAATTAGAAACTTTCCTATTTATTGTTCTCTCTGTTAGTTATATATTTTTATTTTAGAAGACATTAAAATTTGAATATGGTTATCTAAAATAATTTTATTTTTGTTCTCCTTAAATAAATAAAATTAACTAATTTATATTCATATCGATAAATTCCTTAATCTTAAATCGCCCTCATTATAGAGCCATCATATTATAATAAATATTTGTTATCAAATAGATATTTTTTAAACTTTATTATTGAGAAGAATTGATTGCCTAAACTAAACCAAGTTATTCCAGATAAGATAGATGATATATTAGAATATTCAGAGTAATTTAGGAGCTTGACCAAACCATCAGAATATTTAATGTGTTCTTTAATGCCCAATTACTAAATATAGAATTAATTAACAATTTGGATAAGCTATCGATAGGGGATTACTAAAACATTGGAACGAGAGTAGGCTCATAAATACTAAGTCAAGATTTCATTATAAGTGATTTTTAGATGCCTTCAGATTAAAATTAAGAAGTCTTTTTAATTCTAATCTTTTTTAATGTATAACTCTCAAAATAAATACATTTATTTTAGTTTCTTTAAATTAACAATTCTAAGTTTTAATAGGTCTGTTCAGTATAAAATATACTTAAGATTAGTATTGATTGTTAATCTACATCTGATTTTAATATTAAAAAAGAAGCCTTAAATTAAACATGGATAATCTTAATAGCTTAAGATGTAAAACTAATTATTAATATTAATGATAGAAATTCAAAAATTTCTCTCTTTTAAATCATATTTTTAAAAAATTTATTATTAATTTATTTTTGTAATAAATAATAGAATAAGTTCACTATGTGGAAATCTGATGAAATTCTCATAACTTAATCAACACTAGCAGGAGAATCTATGGTTTTTTAAAACTAATGTTCTCTAATTGGAGTAATTTAACCTGAGCATGAAAAAAGTCTTGATCATATGATGTATTATTAAAACTTTAAATCTATTTTACCAATGAATAAAGTAGATTTGATTAGATATTTGATATGTTTATGTGAATGTAATCTTTATTATAAGATTTAGAAATTGTTGAAATACAAAAAAGGCAAATAAAAATAGAGTTACTAAGTTTAAATAATTTAAGAGTTATGCCTAAAAATAATAGCTGTTACTTATTTTTTTTTAGATTGTAGAACATTAGTTAAGATTTTCTTCAAAATATTAAAACTATATGTAATTTTCTATTAATATTTTATAGTATATTAGCTTAATATTGATGGATGTATTTATAATGAATCGAAAAATTTGCAAGACATCTTGTATAATCTAATTAGATTGAGCGATGATTAGTTTAAAAAATTTTCAAATTCATAAATTAAAAAATAATTAGAAATGTTTGCAAATTCTTGTAGATATGCTTCTGAAAAGTTAAATTTGACATGCTTAGATTATAAAAATGCAAAAGAAATTCTATACTCCAATAATGATGAACTAAGCTTGTTTATTCATATCCTTTTAATTTAAAAACCTTGTTTTATTTAATATTCAAACCAAGATATTGTTATAAAAATATCAAGATAAAACCATGATGAATATTTAAGATAAATAACAATATTGGAGAGTTTTTAGGATGATATTAATTACAAATATTTAGGTTATTTTAGATTTGAAACATTAACCATTACTTTTTATAAATAATATTATTAGACATTTGATATATTTATTCAATAAATGAGAAGTAAACTTGCTGAAAATCCAAATACGCTTCAATTGATATAATAGATCATAAAAAAAGCATTCATAAGTCTAATATAACAATTAGAATTGCTTCACACAAATTACTGCATCGTACATAGAGATCTAAAACCGAAAAATATTATGATAGATCCAAAAAATGAATTGAATTAATTAGAAGATTATCTTGATTTAAATTGTGTAATAATAGATTTTGATTGTTCAATACAAATTTAATAATATGTAGAATAAATACACAAAACATTTGGAGGAGGATCATCCTATTATATTCCTCCAGAGTATGATTAAATAGATAAATATGATTCCTCTTATGATGTATATTAGTTA
>JPFM01000089.1:40150-151179 GCA_000733375.1 Paramecium sexaurelia | reverse complement strand
TGTATTTATTCTACATATTATTAAATTTGTATTGAACAATCAAAATCTATTATTACACAATTTAAATCAAGATAACCTTTATAAAATAAATTATTATATTTTTCAAGTAACTTTAATCAACTTGATTCAACAATAAAACTAAATGTTTTTCTTAAGTAACCTTTTCTTGGACTAGCCATCGATTATTATTCATAATAATTATCTTTAATTTGTCCTTCTTTTAGAGTTTCAGATATATCAAAGTTATAGTGAACAATTCTTTAAGGATACTTAAACTGCTAAAGTATTTTGCATTGAGGATTAATGGTCATTCTCTAAGTCAGAACTCTATCAAACAATGTATCAAATTAAACTTTAAATTGAATGAGAGCATTATCTAATAAGATACTTTCTAAATATATACTGCTATCTTTATATGTTTTAATAGGGTGGCTCTACTATTTCATAATTTCTTAAAATTTATTTAGTTCTTTTAGTAAATTCTATTATCCAGACTTTTACAATTTTTCTTATTTCTTCAAAAAAAAAAAAGATTATCTAATTATTTAATACATTGGCAAAAAAATAATATAAATTAAAACAACTTACAATAAGATAAGTCCTAAAGCGATTAAAATAGTGATTAATATCATTTAGTTAAAATCATTATCTATGATTTATAAAAGAAGTTTAATATTAGATTCAATTTCCTATTCAATTTAGAGATCATAAAAAAGTATAAGAAAATATTCTATATGCTTTAGTTTGAGGATTTTAATAACAACATCTTTATTATAAATGCTATTAAATCTACAAAGAATCTCTAAATTTCCAAAATTACAAGTAGAGCTAAAATTATTATTATAATAATAGTTTAAGATAGAATTCCAATCTTCATTAGTAAAACCTGTGATTTTTTCATCGTCAAATCTTATTAATGCTGAAGAATTTGATATGGTTGTGTTTTTATAATTTGTCAAAATCAAAGTTCCTTATGTATTTACAATCATAATATTGATATTTGATTTAGGAATAAAATCGTTTTTAAAAACAAGATCTGAACAAAATATTCCTTCTACTTCTTTTTTTAAATTTAGCATTGATTAAGTCATTGTCATTGAATAAATTGGTTATGTATCGAAATATCTATATAACCTAGTTAATTAAGTATGATTATTTTTATCATTTTCTAGGTTTGCGAAGTGTGACTTATACCATTCTCTTTCTTTTATATTGAAATTTGGATAAAGTATAACTTGAGGATATAAAAAACCATATTGCACTGAATCAACAGATGAGACAAAATAAATTTAATTTGGTAAAAGCCCATCATTTAATCTTAACATACCAAAAATTGTTGAGCTAACCTAATTAGTAATACTTTGTAATTAATTGTTAGTATTTTGATTTAAAATAGGAGTTTGTTAATTTTCTTATAATCCAAATCTTGAAAAACATAAAATCGAATAATTGTGTTCTATAGGAATTGTTGTTTAATTATAATCGCAATTACGAGAAAGCTATTATGTTGCATTGATATTATTAGTTAATTGCAGCCAATATAGTTAGTTCATGTTTGTTAATGTAATCTAAGCTAAAAATTAGATATTAAGTACATCTTTAAAAGACTTAATTTAATTAGTAATTCATAGATAATGAAGCGCTAGTCAATTGTTTTGATATTTCAATAATTATATTTCTTTTTAAGGAATCATTTAAAATTTCTTAAACATACTAAATATTTATAGTCTATGCTAATAAAAGGGAAGGAATTAGTATGGCAAACATTATGCTATTCATAATTAAAATTTGTGTTCTCATTTTAAATCTACCTAATCTTTTACTCAAACACCTATTTAAGAAGCCATTCGTATCGTTTTAATTCATTTTATGAAAACTTTATAATATTAAATATTTAAAGTTTCAAACTTTAGCTCTGATTAATTTCCAATTGAATAAAAGATGTACCTATAATGAAATCAAAATGTAGAAATATAATATAATTGATGTGAATAAGTTAATTATTTATAGTAAAAAAAATATTAAATAGCTCTTTCACATTGTATAATTATTAGTGAAAAAGAAGCATATATATCATAATTTATTTTTTAGCAGCATTTATTTTATTTTTAATTCTTCAGAATATAAAAAAAATAAAATTACGATATTAAATATTAAATTATTTTTATAAGTAATTAAATACTTAATCTAAATGTAAATGTGAATTGATCAAATTTAGAAATGTTATTTGATTGAGAATAATTAGTATATCATCTTTATTATAAAATTGTTAAGAATTAAATTTAATATATATGTATTATTCCTTTATTATTGCTTAAATATAAAGAGAGCATGGAAAGATTGAAAATAAACTTTATTGTAAATTTTTATTTAAGTATAAATGATTTATAAAATGATTCGTATGGATTCATTAAATATTTTGTATCCCTTTCTAATCTATATTATTTTCAATAACTAAAAAAATAACAAGAATTTTCATTTTTATAAGAAATAATATTATGAATAGTTGTTGTTTTTAAATAATACTAAAATTTTGCGTTTGCTATTGAATATTGCTAAATCTATTATTTAACTTTGTAAGATCACTAGGATTGACATATTATTTACTAAAATACTATTTAGAAATATCATATTATAATTTCTTAATGGAAAATGAATTAATCCTGAATTAATATTATTTTTTCATAGTTATAGAATATTTATGCTGAACAAATTTACTCTTTAATTTAAGGACAAACAACTTGAAGATAAATATTAGGAATATCAATTAATTACTAATAGATTACCATTATTTAAACATTTAACTTTTGGTATTAGTGTAGCTGGAATTATTCGTATAATTTAGATATTGATATCAGAAGATACTAGCTTATGGTTCATATACCTTATTTTTATGTTGATAATTGTATTTTTAGCGGTTTATGTTTCTATTAAAAAGAAATATATTCGGATTGCATTAGTAATTATGAATCATTTATTGATTTTCACTTCACTTGAGATTGACAACCCATGCTCTCCGCATTATTATTATTTAAGGGGAGCAAGTATGATGTGTATTCAACTTGTTATTTTATTGTAAGGTGAATTTTTAGATGCTTTCTTTTCAATTATAATAATAACAACTATAAGATTGCTTACTATTTTCCTTTAAGATTCAATATTTCCATATCCATCAATTACAATAGCAATGATTTTGATTGGTTACCTTTTATATATAATATATAAAAATAATCTGGCTTTTAGATCTTAATTTTAATTGTCATGTTTAGATAATCAATGGGATTTAATTATAGCAACACTTATGGATGAATCTTATTTATTGATTAGTTTTAATGAAAGTAATTTAAGTTTTAAGTATAGAAACTCAAGTAAATTTTAAATAAATTGTTAAAATGAGGTTGAATTAAAATTATTTTTAAGAAATTCATTATTAAATTAAGGGAGAAATAGCTTGGAATAATTTCTTTATAAAAGTATTTAGGATTGTATTTTTGAAGATACCACTTAATTGCTGAAATAATAAATTCAGATTATTTATGATAAAAAAGAATTAACTATTTAATATTCAATATTTTTAGGATTTTAGCCTTTAATTTTAATTTAAATGCAAAAATTTTCAAATGTTTAATTATAAGATGAAAAAAAATATATAAAATTAGAAAACTCATATTAATTCAAATATAAAAAATTGTTAAGTATAGTTTATAAAAGAATTAATGATATGATAAAATAGAAATGCACAACAAAAATAATGTACTCTATGTATAAGCAAATTTTATATTTTTATTTAGTAGAACTTTGCAAATAAAGTCATTAACAAGTTATTTACACTTTTAAATTATAAAGTGTATTAAAAAAAATATAATTAATTTATCATTCTCAATCCATTTAGATACAAAACTCAGTTTCATAATTTGTTATGGGAAATAAATCAGTCTTATGTTTAATATTAATTGACGTGATTGAGTAATTGACGACACATAATATAAAAGTGACATGCTTTTAATAAAATAAAAATGAATACTAAATTAAAATAGAAGGTATAATAACTGAGAAAGCATAGAATATGATACTTAAAAGACTGAAATTATAAGAATGGTTTTTTAAATAATTCATAATTGATTCATCATGTAATAGTTAGATCTTAATTTTATAGATATAATTTTAATTTTTTGGAGTGATTTACCTAAAATAGAAGCTTTGGAAGAAAATATGAAAATTAATTATCTCAACTGATTGATATGTTTTATATTATTCTAAATTAAAACTTGAGAATAATCATATTAATTTTAATAATCATTATAAAAGAAATGAAAATTCATTCTATTTGCTACGTTTTTAAAGATATCATTTTTGGCCAATCTTTTAAATTTCTCATAACATTTATTTATTTATATAAAATAATGAAATTGTTATCAAAAAAGGTTCGTAAATATTAATGAGATATTAAATTTCTTTTGTTCAAGTCTAATTTCACTTTAATTATTTCTTGACTTTTTCATTTTTTGGCCAAATTTAAAATTGATTAAACAGTTTACATATACTGCGCTGATAGAGAATAGAAGAAAATGAGGATAGGGTTATAATTTTAAAGAGGAGTTTAAAAGAAATAAATTTATAATAGAGGAAAAGATTCAAAACCTTAATTTTGAGATTAGGATATTCTTATTCAAGATTTATATTAAATTATTTGATAATAATTAAAATATGATATTAATATTAAAAAAATTCCATATGAATAAAGTATAAACAACATTTACATTTTTAAGGTATTTTTACTCTTACAATCTATAAATGAGAATTATTTGTTCGAATTGTCGAAGAGTTAAAAAATTATAGATAAAGTTCTCTAATTCTCGATTTATTAACTTAGAAATTGATTTTTTTTGACTTCATACTAATTTAAATAATATTAAATTAACCTAAATACTACAGATTTAAAATCTTAGAAAAATTGGTCACTATTATTAATTTTAAAATATTGTTCCTAAGAGTTATTTATTTAGAATCGAAATTATACATTTGATACTGAAGTAAATACAATTTAATAAAAAAGAACTTAAAAATACTTATGAATATTATTTTACTATATTTAAATTCATGAGCATCCTTAGATCTATTAAATCTGATTTAAAGATTTAACTTTTGCAATCAAATATACTTAAAAGTAAATATTTCAACCAAATAATATTGCAAGAACATCATAATACAGTAAATTTAAAATAAAGTTCAATGTATATAAATAAATATCAATAAAAAATTTCACTAATTACAGATTCTCATTATATTAATCTGAAAAATTACAATAAAAAATTTTGTATTTGAACCATTCACAATTAGCTTTATTTGAAGATTGTAATTTTTCACATGAATTGTGTCTATATCTAAATCTTGTATTTTGAAGATGAGAGATCTCATCATCTTATAAATAAAATTCTTTTCATAAATTTTAATTAATTTGAGACCAGACGACATGCAAAATAATATTCATGAACATGCAAATTCCAATATAAAAGGACATTGAGATTTGATTAGAGTATTTTTTTAATATTAAATTAGATAACAGCCAATTTAGAAAAAATATTATATATTGTTATTTTATGGGTCTAGCTTATAATAGATATGAGAATGGTAAGTAAAGAAAAGTTGATGGAATAAAATAAGCACTTCGAGAGCCTACTAAATGTAATTAACTTAAATTTTTACTTGACAAATATTTATTATGATTATATATTATAATTAAATGGAAATACTCCTTAAATTATTGATATGCTAATTAATAATTTAAGACATCATTCAAATAAGTTTTATTTGGATCAATACATCTTGGTATTATGTTCTACTATATGCTTTATCTTTATCAATATGCTTATTGATAATAGTAATTGATTTTTACAAAATATCAACAATTTATATTAAGGTAGGTTTGTATTTATTATGCCTTATAAATTATGAAACATTGTTCTAACAATCTATTAATCTTGCTAATGCTGCTTAACTATTCTATTTGTTACTTATTTTGTTTAAGAATTATGATAATACCATACTAACAAAACTAATTATACATCTTGTTCTAATATATATGGCAATAAGAGCAATAATAACAGACTCGGATTATAGAATTCATTATTTGATATAGATAATTTTCTCACAACCTTTAAATCACTATATGTTATATTCAATGAATTAAATAAAATATTCATAGGCAACTTAAACTTAAATTAAATAGGAATTAGTGATCTAGTAAATAGCTTAAGAATAAATAAAATGCCACTCTAATGATAGTAAAACAGATCATATAAAATGTGATATAAATGAAAGTGTGATTTTAAATATTTAAAATTGTGATTTGGAATACCCAAAAATAGAATAAGAACATAAATCAATAGGTGTTAATAAAGATTATATTTAAGAAAGAGTCATAATTAAAAAATAACCTTTTAATCTTTAGAAAACAACAACTGATTCATCAATTTCAATAAAAAAAGAACCTTAAAAATTAGAAAGCCATATGGATTCTAAATATTCTGATTTAGTAGCAATTATGAATAATCTTCCATTTGGAATAATATTTGTTGATTAACAATTAACGATATTAGATTATAATTAAAAAGTTATCTAATTATTGGGAATTACAGATTCTAATGCTATAATTCCATTTTTAGATGAAGCATTATAAAAGTATAATATTAATATAAATTATTTAAGAAGTGCAGAAATTTAAGAAATTAGATCAACAAAAAAAATAAAAAAGTCTATGAATAAATCGCCAAAAAAAAAAACAATTTTTAAATAGCCTTCGATTAATTTATAAAAACGATAATTTGATGACTAAATTCCAGATGTAGTTTCTTAATATTATAATTTTGGATCCTAATAAAAGATGGAAAATGAAAGTCAGTAAGAAGGAAATTTAACTTCTATATTTTAAAAGTTTTAGAAAATTCATTAAAGTTAATAAACATCTGCCTCTAAAGAAACTTTTTAATTTATTATAAGATTAGATTCTATGAATGGTTCATAATGTAAATCTAAATACAAGAGTTTAAAACTTAAAATTTTATAAGTTGATTAAAATTAAAAATGGGATTAAAATGTATATCTATTTATTTTTGAAAACGTTACAAAAAGAGAAGAATATAAATTACTTAATCATAAATATAAGTTCCAGTAAGCACTTTTAAATTCTTTATGTCATGAATTAAGAACTCCAATAAATTGTGTGTTTTCTTAATTAATAGCATTAAAAGATGAGTTAACCGCTGATTTAATAGAATCTCATTTAAATCCTGCAATTGTTTCTACTAAGCGATTATAATATTAGTTGAATGATATTTTGGATTATGCTTAAATTTAATGTAAAGCGTTAGTTCTAAATAAATCTTGCTTTTTATTAGAAGAAATATTTTAGTAGTTGTAAGAGCTATTTTATCTTGAATGTATATAAAAATAAATATAATTAACAATTGTTGATGATCATTAAATTAGATTGTATACTGATAAAGAAAGATTACTAAGAGTTTTTGTTAATTTACTTGATAATTCTGTTAAATTTACAAATAAAGGTGGAACAATAAAAGTATCATCAGAAGTTTATAAAGATTCATTTAAATTCGTAGTATTTGATGATGGATAAGGTATTAAAGATGAAATTATTGAAAAAATTGAAGAATAAGCAGAAATTTTGTTTTAAGATTCAATTTAATATAATTCAAATAAATTAGGTTTAGGATTAAGAATATCAATGCTGCTTTCAAAATATTTATATAAAGAATAATAATTCTCAATAGATTCTAAATTTAACCAATATACAAAGATAAGTTTTAGATTATCAAATTTAATACAAAATTGTTCATTAGAATTTTAGATGGGTAGATAATTATCCAAGCTTGAAAAAAATTGTAGTTGTAGTAAAATTTTGATTGTTGATGATATAATTTGTAATCACTTTGCATTATAAGTTTTACTAAAAAAATTTTAAGTTAAAACAGATAGTGCCTATAATGGTGATTCCGCTATAGAATTAGTCGAATAGAGATTAAAATAGTAATGTTGCTAAATTTATAGAATAATTTTCATGGATATAGAAATGCCATAAAAAAATGGATTTCAAGCATCTTCGGAAGTATTTTTAAATTATATCATCCATTTAGATATCATAAAAATTAAAATTAAAATCACTTCATGAAGAATGCATAATTACTATGTATTCTGCTTATTCAGGAGATGATGATGTTTAAATAGCAAGCCAATGTGGAATGAAAGAAAGAATTTCAAAACCCACAGATATCTAAAAGCTGGAACACATTATTAATAAATATTTACTTTGATAATTATGTAATCTAATTATTTCTTTATCTATAATCTTTGTTTTTTTTTATTTTCTCACATTTTTATATTATTAATTTAATATAATTGATAACTGAGAAGTATAAATTATTCATTGTTATTTTAGTTAATTTATAAGTCGCATATTTTTAATGTTACCTTAATAAAATCTAATTTTAAAAAATCATATCTAAAAAAGAAAATGGAAAGAAGAGAATTATAAAATTATTAATTTAATATCAATAAAAAGGTTGCAAATGTTAAATTGTCTTTATTTAGATGAATTTCTAATTTATTATAATTTTTTCTAGTTATTGTTTAAGACTTATTTCATGTATAATCATTCTGATTTTCAATGTCTTGTTTAATTAAGCTCTTTTTTTAGCATAAAGAGGATTTAATTTTTTAATGGAATTTTGTAAATGGTTTTCTATCCTAATCAATTTTTTAACAAACTTAAAATATTAATTCTAATTCAGATCCAAGCATTTAAATTAATTATAAATTAAGAGTTTCAAATTAAGATTCACATTTCTTTTTCACAATCTCATCATATGCCTATAAATTATTGTAAAAATTACATTATAAATTTATTAGTACAAATAATTATTGAGAGGTTGCGGGATGAAACTTGATCTTTTTTTAGTTCTAATGGATTCGTGATTTTTTCCCATAAGATTCTTTCTTTTAAGTTTAAACATCATTTTTGTATAAACTAACATATCTCCTTTACTTTAGATAAAATAATAAAATTTTATACTTATCTTATGGTGTTTTAAGCTAACTCTCCACCATATTTCTATCAATTTTAAGATCTTCATCTTCTAATGTAATTAATGGTTTTGGAGTGAAATTAAACATAACCAATTGTTTTGGAGTTAAAAGTATTTCTTTTAATTTATCAATTTCATTTAATCTAGTTAAAAGGGAATAAATATCAGATTATTGAATAATTTAATCACTATTAATTATCTTAAAGATTACTATGCTTTATTTATTAATTTAACTTTTGGTATCTCACTAAATAATTGGCCGCATGTGATAAAATTTATAAATATTTGACAATCTAAATTTATTGGTTTTTTTTTCTCAAACATTTTTTGTAATTAATTTTAAAAATAATCTAATCCAGAAGAACAGCATAATTTAGTTGATAATCCTATAATAATTAAATTAAAAGCAAACTTTAATTTAAATCTTCTTATTTAAATGGTTAACTTTAATTATCAGTTACATGAATGTCTTTCTCCGTAAAAACAATCTTTTCATTAGGTAAGTATAATTTAGAATCTTAAGATTTGTCACCTTCAAGTTATTATTCTGTTAGAATTTTAAGATTGTCTTAATAGATTTTCTTTTAATCTGAGTCATCAATACTAAAATCATATAATTTGTTTCCCAATTCTACCATATCTATATGTAAAGATTAAGAAATACAATTGATTCGATTGTAAATAGTTATTAATAATCCAATAAAAAAAGAGATAATTTATAAAATTCCTCCAAGATTGGATAATAATTCATCTAATTTTTAATATTATCTCTAAAATTTGGTTTTAAATGGTTTTTTGCGAAGTAATAATTTTGCATAAGAATCTTCAATAATCTCTGTATAATCTTATTAAACATCTGCTGGATCTAATACGAAAACTGATTTTTCTTCTATCATGCTAGAAGGATAAATTTGTATTAAACAATTACCTTATTGGAAGAAGACTTTCATCATTGAGAAAATCGTATTTTGTGATGAAAGCATTAATAGATTTAGTTAGATTGAGATTGAATGTAAAAGAAAATGAATCATCTAAAAAGGGTTGAACATAAGAATCTTTTGATTTATATGGATTTATAATCTATTAGATAGAATAATAATACTTAATTAACAGTGAGTAATTTAATTTTATAAGTATGTTATGAGGGTTAACGACAAATTGGTTGCCATTAATTAGATGAATTATTTTAACATTATAATACAGAGAGGTCAATAAAATTATATGAAGCACCTATTAAATTAAATGAATTATATGTTACTTGATTAGGTCCCTCCAAGATAAATTATTGTGTTTATTCTAAATTATTTAATAAAATGATTACGATGGACATAGAAAATCAGCTAATTTAAGTTATTAAAATTATTAAGTGAAATTGACATCGTTTTGCTTAAAAATTTAATAAAAACGATCCAATGTACATGGAACTAATTCTAGAAATTCAATCTTTTTTTATAAATCTCCTTAAACATTTCGAAAATAAACTCTATGATATATATAAAGAGAATACTTTTATTATAATGTAATGTTAAAATAGGGATTTCGAATAAAATTATCTTATTCAATCTAAACAGCAAAAAAGAAATTTGAGTTATTAAATGCAATATTATCAACATTTATATCGTACTCTGAAATGGATATAACCTTTAGTTATTCTTTTTGTATAAAAGAAATGAAATTAGTGATAAAAATAAGCATCATAATTCCCATCACACCTATTGATGCACAACCACCAATAATTGTTTTGTAATATGCCTATTTATTGATACGCAAAAAGACCATTTAACCGAAAATATCCATTTTAGCAATACCTTTGATAATGTATAATAGATAACCTGCTAATACTGAAACCATAAACAAATTAATTATGTTATTTTTTATTATATTCGTAGCTTTCATAGATTTAGCCATAAGTGTGATTTATTCTAAAGATTAAACAAGTATGTCAAGAATTTTAAATAGATTTCTATAAAAATCTTCTTCCATCTGTTAATTATTATATAGAAACAGGATATGTTAGTGTTGGAGATTTGACAAAATCAGAAAATAGATTATTTTATTCACTTTACTTAAAAGAAACCATAACTAAAAAGTAAGATATCAAACCCGAAGATGAATTAATTATTTGGATTTATGGTGGTCCAGGTTGCTCATCATAAGATAGTAATTTTAATGAAAATGGCCCAATTTATGTGGATGATGACTAAATTCTACATCCAAGAGTATTATTAATATTTATCAAATAGGAAACATCTTGGAATAAACAAGCACATTTAATGTACATAGATTAACCATTTTTCGTAGGAATGAGTTATTCGACTATAGATGGATTAACAAATAATAGTTGGGATGCAGCAAATTATGTTGTTGAATTATTAACCTAATTTTTTGAATAAAATAAAGAACTTGCAAAAGCAAGAATGAATATTTGGGGAGAAAGCTATGCTGGGCATTACATACCAGTTTTAGCTGAGAAAATAAAATAATCAACTTAGTTTAATCTAGTTGGAATAGGGATTGGAGGAGCGTATTCTCATCCTAAATCATAAATTACACCTACAGTGTAATAATTATTAAATTTTGGAGTCCTTGATCAATATAGATTTAATTTAATGATGAAATCTGGAATTTAATCTTTGTAAGCTATTGATGATTAAGATTATGAAAAGTTTTTATCCATTAGAGATCAAGAAATATATTTTACCGATGTTATAGGACCTAATTTTAGATATAATATTCAACTTTATAACGTTGGTGTTGGAGAATAATTTGAAGAATTCATAAATAATCATAAGTAATAATTTGAATTACCTGAAAATATTACTTATATAGCATGCAATCTAGATGTTTATGCTGATTTTACTTAAGATTAATCTACATCTGTTCTACCTTCTATCGAATATTTACTTTAATAAGATATTAAAGTTTTCATTTATTAGGGTTAATTAGACACTGTAGTTTCTCTTAATGGTGTTGAATATTGGATCAATTTATTAAAATGGAAGGAACTTCCAATTTGGAAAAAATAAAAAAAGTCCTCTTGGAAATTTATCAATCCAAAAACAAACAAAGAAGAAACTGCTGGTACAATTAAATCATATAAAAACCTTCATTTTTGTATGGTCTACAATGCTGGACATATGACACCTACTGATTAACCAGAAGCAGCCTATTAAATGTTGAAAAATTATTTTTAGATTTGATAGTTTTATAACATTTTTGGTTTCATTTTAAAATAATATTAGAATGAATTCCAAATAAAGTCATATTAAAATAAATATTCAATCATTAGAAATTATTAATTTATTTTTAATATTTGTATGATAAATCCATGTAGTAAGACATCTTTCTTCTCTTACTTTTAGATGAAATGGTAAGCTTTATCTTAAAGAACATTTGATCTATAAGATGTATTTTAAGTTATCATTAATTAAAAAGGTAAATGTTAGAAAGCTCAACTCAAATTGCATAAATAATTTTTGTGTTTAGATGATGTAATATATTGAAATCATTATATTTTAGAAGGAATAACTTGATATTTCAAATTATTTGATTAATAAGGTAGAAAATAAAATTTTTGGAGATGGAATCAGACTATAATCAATCACATATTCAATCGAATTTTACGGTTCCATACAGAAATGGTTTGAACATTTGAGACTCTATTGTATTTAAACTAATTTTACTCAAAAATATTAAGTTCAAAAATTAGTTGGAGCTGGAACTTATGGCAAAGTATATATTAAAAGTTAAAAACATTATAGGTCTATCGTGTAAAAAATAAAATTGATCAAAATATATATGCTGTGAAGACTTTTGAGAAATAACTATTAAGTTCAATTGATGATTAAGAAGGTTTAGTCAAAGAGATAGGAATATTAAGATCTTTAGATCATAGAGGTGTAATCAAACTTTACGAAGTTTATGAAAGTGAATAATTTGTTTTTTTAGTTTTTGAATTTCTATAAAATAAGAATCTTAATGATACACTTGAAAGAGGAATTGGATTAGGTGAGTTATAAGCATTTAATATTATAAAGGATTTACTTGAAACTGTATTATATATACATGAACAAGGTATTTTACATAGAGATTTAAAACCAGACAATATATTATTGAAAAATGAAACTCAAAAATACACAATTATTGATTTTGGATTAGCTGATATCTATAGAGAAGATGGATAATATTTATTTAAAAAATGTGGAACTCCAGGATATTGTGCACCCGAAATCTTATGCAATCAAATTTATGATTATAAGGTAGATGTTTATAGTCTTGGAGTAATTTTGTATTAAATGTTAACAGGATTCAATCCTTTTTATTCTAAAAATTATGATGACAGAATTATGTTAAATAAGGAGTCAAAATTTGATTATAGCAAATTAAGAGTAACTTACGATGCTCTTGATTTATTATAAGGAATGCTAAATAGAAATCCTTAGAAAAGATTCAGTGCAAAAGAAGCATTAAATCATCGTTATTTTTAATAACAAAAATAGCATCATCATCATCCTCTCCCTTAACATACCTATTTATCTGATACATTATTGAACACTGGAAGTTAGATTTCATCTCCTAGATAAGAGAGTCATTTCAACTTTTTTGAAATTGGCGAAACTTCTAGTAGATACACAAGTCCTTTGCTTTCTCCAAAGTTAAGCCCTAGATTTGATGAATTGGATAAAGAAATTTTAAACCATCATAATGCTTACAGTTGTCATATATCGAATTTAAAAATAGGAGGATCAAAACTTAATCATGATTAAATTTTAGAAAAACTTATCTAGAAATATTAAAAAACTTGATTTAATCTATATCTATTTAAATATAAGGTCTAAATTATGCTTGTTTATTATAATCTCAATCTAATATATTTAAGATTTTGCTTGTCAAAATTAAAACATCAAAATAGAAAATTATGAATTCCTTTATTGGTAAAAATTAAGTTTTATTTTGATCATTTTTTCTAATTTTAACTATTTACATCCGATGAAAGCTAAGCAGTTGCTCATAAAATGACTAAATAAATTTTTCTGAAGTATAATTATATTAAAAAATAAAATTTATATCTGAATTTTAAGTCCCAATTAAGAAGCATAAAATGGCCTTATAATAAATTGTTAGCATAAACTTTTCATATGTAATAAGTTCTTAAAGATAAATAAAAATTAATTAGTTCTGATTTCAAAATTTATTAGAAAATTTTAATGAAGTAGAAGAATGTAATTAGAAAAATATAAATCCTTAGGCTTTTATTGTTATTAAGACTTAATAAAGATAATCTTAATTTTTTTAAGCAATTAAACAGAAAGATAGTTAATCATCTTTAATTCAGGATTAGGATCATACATATATACTTAAATTATAAAAAAAGATTTGAATAGATTTACAATTTAGTTGGATTGACTTTTCTATTCTCTTTGATTTATTGTAAGTATACATATAGTTTTATACGTATTTTTAAACAAACTAAAAATGAAATTATAAATTCAGAAACATTTTCTGTGCACATAACCTGAACCATAATCTTAATACTCATTTTTAGTAATAAACATGGGTTAGAATTAACTTAATGAGGCTAAAATACTACCACCCATCCAAACTGAATATTTTCTTTCAGGAGGTTCTTATACATATATTTTCATGGTAGAAGGAGCTAATGCAATTACTTCCTTTTATAATCTGTCTTTCATTCCTTTAAACATAGTGCTACCTCCAGCTAATACGATATTGCCATATAAATCCTAATGATAACGAAAATAATTTTACTTTCTTAATATCAACATCACATTTCATTATAGATTAAAATGTAAGTTCATGGATTCCTTGGAATTCTTTACTCAATTTTATTGGTTAAAATAATGCTTCAGGACATTTGAATAATTGACTACCCAAAGTGATATCATTTCCGTCTGGCATTCTATGAATTATTTCTTTTCCGGAATCTTAATAAATTTTCATTTCAGCTTCGAAATCTCCTACAATATAACACTAATAAATAGATTAAAACACATTACCTTTTTTTCTTTAGTATCTTTAGCATTTTCTCTTTCCGTTTCTTTTTGATTAGAAAATTCTTTGCCTTATTCTGCCATAAGTTTAATTAAGTAATCAGTTAAATCTCTTCCAGCTAGATGAATTTTCATAACAGCATGTGATAAAGCAAATCCTTCGTAAATAGGAACAGTTTCTGTAACAGCATCTCCTGAATCAACAACTAAACCTGTTGTTTTGCCGGATGCACATAATGCAAGAACTTATTAAATAGCCAGGTAAAATGATGGAACATTGAATTTCTCAAACATAATCTCCATCATTTTTTCTCTATTAGCGGCAGGATTAAGTGGTGGTTCTGACATTAAAACAGGATGATCTTAAGGTGAAACTCTCAACTCTAATTTAAATGAGATAGAAAACCATTATAATAAGCATGATGCCATATCTTTTCCATATCATCCCAACGAGTAATTATTCCATGATCAATAGGATAAGTTACATTTAATACTCTAAATAATATTTTATCGAAAATACTCTAATTTAGAATTGACTTCATCTCCAATATAAGTGTCTTTTTGATCCATACCAACCATTTGTCCAGGTTGTTTTGGTCTATAAAATAAATAAAGGTTTTATCATACTTTCCCAAAACTGTTTAAATGGTAGCTCGTGGTGCATCATCTCCAGAAATACCTGCTTTAATATATCCAGATCCATTATCTATAACTACAACAGGTATAACATCGTCCATTTTAATTAATAATATTTATAGATGTTCGTAAAGGGGATTTGTTTATATAATTAAATTTAAATACAAACCTGAATAAGTTTCATTTGAGTTGTTACTCTCCTAGAACTTTCCTAAAGTACATTCGAAGTTATAGACAAAAGGAAACAAAGAATATAGACTTATTAAATCTAAATTATAAGTAATAATTACCATCTGTATATGGAGTTGATGCAGATTAATTGATTGACGATATTGTAATGAAAAACAAGATATTTAGAAAACAGAAGGCTATGACTCGTAGCTATAATTTAAAATATATAACGTAGATATCATTTATAAGATTGACTCATAAAAGCAACGATTATTTGAGTTATTTAAGACTTGAAAGCGCTTATGTTCTCAAAAACAAATAGATCATTTAATAATAATTGAGAATAATTCTTAATTCAATATTTAGATTCATTACAGGTAATTATGATAGAACTTGTAAATTATGGGACGCTTTCGCTGTTAAATAATTAGTCTCTAGGTTCATTTGATAAATTGCTATGGTAGTTATAAATATCCATGATGTAATATTTTTGGATTTTAAGACTGAAAAATATTAAATTATTAGATTTTTTAAATATCTTTTCAAATTTCTTCAGCTAGGAAACAGGGGAATGTCTTCAAATTTGGAAGGTCATATTGATGGGATATTTTGATGAAAATTTAATTTTGAAAAGATATAAAATATCAATGGATCTAAATATAAGTTTAAAAATGAGTAGTTTCATATATTTTAATCTTTGTATTAATAATAATACAAAATTTAAATTATCATTTTTTTTTTAATTCTTATAAACAACCTATTTGTTATGCAGATAAGAAATTTTCAATTTCTTTAAATTAAGTTTAAATTACTATAGCAGTATAAAAAAATGAATATAGTTTACATATATATTAAATAATTAAAGATTACAAATATATTTTACTTACTTCCTAAAGAATTAAAATTATATATTTTTTTTTTAATAAATTTCTAGTTTTGACAATATTCATTCCTCGATTTTAAGAATTAAATAAAGATCTCTGTATTTTCATTATACCTCAAAAAAACGTTTGATTAAAACCATTCAAAAGTTAATTTATATCTTATTAATTTTTTATGAACATAATTTAAATTTAAGAATTTTATTTTTAAAGTAACCTTAAAATAATGCTGTACTTAAATATTTTATCGAATTAAAAAATCCACTAAATGTTATTATTCTAAACCCTAAATTATAAATCGATATAAAATATACTATTATTTATTTAATTATAAATTATAAATCTTAAATAAGTTTAATATAGAGATATATTATATATTCAAAGATTAGTTAAAAGTTTTCATTATATATTAAATGTAAATTATTTAAAAAATTGAATATTTATAATTAATTAAATTATAAAATGGATGACTCTATTAAGGAATCTGCTTACTTATTCAGCATAGCATATATACTATTGGGGTTAATTTTTATTTTGCTGGCAATATACAGTATTCCATGTCTTTGGAAGGCTTGGAAATGTAGACAATTCTTTCCAAAAGTTTTTTATTTGTTCATCTTAGCAATTTGCTGCGACTAGGCAGCCTATTAGCTAATCTATTTA
This sequence comes from Paramecium sexaurelia, assembly GCA_000733375.1. Classification (NCBI taxonomy): domain Eukaryota; phylum Ciliophora; class Oligohymenophorea; order Peniculida; family Parameciidae; genus Paramecium; species Paramecium sexaurelia. The sequence continues at coordinate 133,716 of JPFM01000089.1, read as the reverse complement.
TATGAAGTATTTCGAACTTATTTCAAAGGTCATTACAGCAATAATGCATGAAAGAGATGAAAAGTCATAATCAGAGTCATTCCGTATAATTTTCTTTCAGACTATCTATGTTCCAGATGCTATCTTTTTTGTCATTTATTTTTCATTATTTTGGTAGTTCTTAATAATGATGCATAATGGTAGGATAAAAACTGGAAGCATTTTAGTTGGTATTCAATTGATTAAAATCAGGTAAAAGAAATTGGAATCCTGAATAAGCAAATTCAAAAGTTCGTTTAATATTATACTTATATATAATTGGTTAAGGAGTAGTTATTTGGTAATTTTTGGCATAAGAATTATCACCTAAAGCTATAATGATTTGTGATATAGTTGTTAATGCTTCTGTACCAACGATTGTTGTAATAATGGTATTTTACTTGAATATTAAATTTTCTGGTTCTCCATTTGTTTCTAACAAATATGAGAAAAGTAATAATAAAATACAATAATTATTATGGGTTTGGATACTTTTAAGAATCCCTTAATTAATAGCTAATATAGTGATTGTTATTTATAATGATGAATTAATTGCGTTGATGGGAGGAAAATTAAAGGTAACATTTATTGAACAATTATTATTAATTTTGTTTATAGTTGGCGATATTATTATTGTATAAATAATTCCAGTTCTTATGGCTATGTCTGATAGTTTTTTAAGAGCATTATTAATTGATCACATCAAAATAAATTAACTTTGTAGTTTAGAAAATTTTGAAGGTGATTTAAATAATTAGTAGATAGAATAAGGTAAGAGTTAATTATAAAATAATTCTAATGATGCTTCTTTATTTCTTGGATTAAAATTAAGGGATTTACAAATTATTAATAGAGAGTAATTTAAAAAAAATAATGGTTTAGGAGAAATCAAAACTACTACAATAAATTAAGACACTAAAAAATACGCAGTTAGAATCATTTAGTTTAAGGAATTGAGTTCATTTTTAATTGATGAGACAAAAGAAGATATATAACAAATTAATAATGTTAAAAAGGGATATAAAATTCTTTGGTTTGATTATACTGAATCAAATATGTATCTCTTAACTAAGTTTTATAAAAATTCAAATTTAAATAATTTTATTCATTAAAATTAAATTACTGGAAATGCATAATAAAATGAGATCTCAATCTCTTATACAAATAAATAATTATTGATCAGAGTTAATATTGCCACAGAACTTATAAAAGTAATCTAAAATTTACATGATTAAAATGTTATACATGGTCATTTAAATACCAGCAATGTATTATTTTCTGATAAATTTAAAATAAAAATTGTAGATTATGGATTAAGAGCTATAAAAAAATACTCTAGCTTAGTTAATGGTTATTGTAATAAGAATGGATTTACAGCGCCTGAATGTTTAAATGATAAAGGTAATGTAGTTTCTCATTCTGCGATAAAAGAATCAGATATTTATTCGTATGGAATGATTCTCTATTAATTATTTACTTAAACAACACCATTTTATGTATTTATATATTCTAAATAGAATATGGCCTAAAAAGATATATAACAACTTGTAAAAGAATAATAGTCAAGACCGAAAATTCCAGAATCCCTTAATTCAAACATAGCAACCTTAATAAGATGTTGTTGGTAATAAGATCCTGCTTAAAGACCAAGTATAAATTAGATTGTAACTACGCTCAAATAAATATCGGAAAGCTTAGAATGAAAACTTATATTTTATATAATATAATATATTGATTTTTTACGCTTAAATAAAAATTCATACTGATTATTTGATATTTCAAAATTATTAATTCATTAAAATGGATTTCAATTTAATCTCTTTAATCCGTTTTAACTAATTATTCTAAAACTGATTTTATTGAATGATTATTAAGTTCAGCTGAAATTTTAATTTTGTAAATATACTATCTTAAATACTTCGAAATAAAGGATTTAAGAGATAGTATAAAATAAAATCATAAAAAGGAGGAAAATTATTCTTTTAATTAGATAAATAAGATAAATACTAAAATATATAGAATTAAGTGTATGTAATTTGAATTACAATTATGAAAGATTTTTAAAAACAAAATCTATTTATTTATGGTAAAATCTTGTTTGAATTTATAGATCATAAAATGCCGAAATCTTATTAATAATATCTAAATATTTATTTCAACCCAAAAATAATTATAATCTTTTAATAGCAATTGTAAATTTAAAATTATTTTAATTGTCAATAGTTATTTGTAAAAAACGAATCATTTTATTAATTTCATCAAACAGAATACTACAATCATAGAGGCGGAACTAAAATTTGTATTGTTGAATGGTGGCAATTATTTTTTTGTTTGATTTGTCTCTTATTGCTTCAATTTATCTTGTCAATGCACAAAAATTTGATTTTTCTAATTCACTTTTAGGAAATATATTTGGAATGAATCCTTTTTTGATAAAAAGGATACTTCTTAGCACTATACTTTGTAAGAAGGTTTTTAAGTGGATTTGTAAATATATTTAAATATAATAGGGAGGATGTATATTTTTTAACTACTTTTTTTGCTTAATACCTCATAAATTCCCAGATAAAACTGAAAAAAAATAGCAGTGTTTCAATTTTTTTCCTCTTATTGCTTTTCAGCAGTTTCAGGTTACATCTCAATTTAATTGGTGGAATTTCGTTTACATTTTTAGTATTTGCTTCTATATCAATTTTGATTGCGTTAATAATTAAATTAAGTTTCTAAAAATTGAAAGATATATTAGAATAAATGGCAAATAATATTTCCTAAACAAGAATTAGAAAATTAATTAGGATATTTAAGTGAACTAAAGATTTTTCAGTACTCAGTTTATCTAATATAATTTTTTAATGTGCGTTGCTTATTCCTATTTTTTACCAATTTTTGCAATATTCATTTAAGATTATTTTGATGTGTTATCAATAGATTCAGGACATTATATGTCAGTTGCTCCATTGACATTTTGTTTGAGAGCTTATCTTATCTCAAAAATTAAGCTCTAGAAGAATAATTATGAATTAATTTGCTCCTTTTTTTTCATAATTATACAAATATTAAATTTAAAATGTGTCTATCTGTAATATAAATTAAAGATAAAAAAATTATTATTTTTACACACAATTTTATTAATCATGAATAAAGGTTGGGAAGTTGATGAAGATTAATCTTTTGATCACTTTCTATCTCATACTGGGAATATTATTAATAAAAATTAAGTACTTGAAAAACCAATTATCTCACCAAAGATTTCTCCTAAATTAAAAATGAGATTTAGAACAACTTCAATGCCAAAAGTCGAAGATTTTCTTGAACCAAAAAAAGAATTAGTATAACAAATGGACTACGATATTTAAATTAAATAATAACCAATAAAATAATTGGTCAGGCAGCACATTAAATAGCAAAGACCTTTGGATTCTCGTATATCTATAAGATCAACACTATATTAGAATCCTATTGAACCTACACTTAAGATTGGAAGGACTTTATAACCTAAATTTTTCAATCCTTTATTTAGAGAGTAATAACATAAACTTGGTTTATCTCGAAAGCTTAAAAGTATGAACAATATCTTTAATGATGAACGAAAAACTTATAAACATGATTTTGATTACCTTTAATAATAGAGATCCAATATAGTATATGTAGCTCTCTCGAAATGATTAATAAATGTATGTAAATTTTTTAATTCTATTTTTTTATCCTTTATGTAATATCCAATAAACAATAATCATTATTATTGATTTTATCATAATCTAAATAATTTAAATCAATCTGTATTTTGTCTAAATTACAAAAACCACGCCAAAACATCAATATTGGTATTTAATCATTCTAAGAAACAATTGATATCAAATTAGAATAATTCATCCTTACTTAAACCGATTAAAAACAATAAATAAAAGTTCACATAATGCTTAGAATGGTATTAAGGATTTAAATAATTATTAAAATTAATATGAGTAAATAACCAGAGTATATACTTGACTCATATAAGGTGCCTTATTATTTATAAGATTCATGCGTAGATGAATATGTGTACTACCAATAATGTCTAAGACATAATCCTAGATTTTTTGAAAATAAATTAATTCATTCTTTACCATTTGCAAGCGCTTTAAGTAATTGTGCAAAAAAGTAATAAATATTTGTGAGAGTAAATTTAATTTTTAATACTTTAGTGTTAAGAATATAGAGAGAGAGAATTGTTTGAAGAGATGAGAAAGATTTATGTCGAAAGTGTTAGAAAAGGGGAGGAAAGATGAATTATTGTAAAATTATACAAAAAAATAAAAAAAATTCGTCAGCTACAGGATTTGAACCTGTGCGGGTGAACCCAGCGGATTTCGAGTCCGCCTCCTTAACCACTCGGACAAACTGACAACTTCTAATTAAATATAACTAAACAATATATTTATTTTATGAATTGTATGAGTTAGTGTATTCATAACCACACTCCACTAATTTAATTAAGGAAACAAACAACTAGGAGCAAATTTTAACTAATTTTATGAATGTGTTTGTTATTACAAAATTTTTAATGATAAATTTGAAATCGATTTTTCATAAACTATAATTCAATGCTTATCTCATTCTAATAAAACTTTATACACATTTAAAAAATTAGATGTTATAATAAGGACTTATAAGATAGTGTAATAATATTGATTATCGTCTAATGAATATGGATAAAATAATATTTTGTTTACATGTGAGATAGATAATCCATAAATAGTTTTTAAGCATTTCATTGCAATTCCGAGGAGAGTTTTAGTTTGATAACACTTTGGATGTTGTAAGCTCCTATTATTTAAGGTATAATTAATGATAAAACGTTTAGTATTTACTCTCCAAATAAGTATCAATTCAGGAAATTAAGATGTAAGTAGCCAAATTTATTATATTAATTGAAGAAAAATTCTGTAATTTATAATTTAGGCTTTTTATAATTGTATTAAAAAATAAAAATATTAATTCATCGTTTTAAGTAAGTATTTATTACAAGATATTAAAGAGAAAAAATATTTAATAGATGCAATTTATACCTAATCATTCTTCATCAAAATCATTATCAATATCATCTGGTACATTATCCGGAATTTTTGGTAAAGGATGCTCTTCATCATATCTAAGTTCCCATTCTTCCCTATTAGGTGGTTCTTAATCCTCTTATTATTGAATAGAATTTTTATATTCTTCAAATTTAAATTCTTTCTCCTAATGATGCTATAATTAAATGAATTACTTCTTTAATTTTAGCAACTTGTTCAGTAGTTTCTTGAATCAGTTTTCTAAGATTGGCAATTTTTTCTCTTCTTATTTCAATATCTAAAATTCTCAATTTAATGATATATTGCATCCACTTCAAAATTTTAGCATAACATACATTGTATTCTTCGACTTGTTCAACAGAGAATTTGCTAATCCTTTTTTATATTCTATTCAATTTAGCATATTTGGGTATTTCATCTTATTTTGATCCTTTATATTCATAATCAATTATTTTTTGAATTAAATCTTCACAGACATAATGTTTAACTCCTGTCCAATCTAATTGATTAGTTCCTTTTTCTAAGAGATTCTCTTTATTATAATTTAGAAAAATCATTAAAGCTAACAATAAACCAGGATATTTAAGAACTCTGACTTATTTCAAGGAGAAAAATTCTTATTATAATGATTGTATTTATTAAGCAACAGTATTGGCTCTAATAGAAAGTAGTGCAAATTGATGTTCTTTTTCTCTGTCTTTTATATCATCATACAAAGATTATTAAGAATCTACAGCCTATTCTTCTTAAGTAGTTAATTATTCTGATCTTTCTTTGACTCCTTATTCTTAATAAGCAATCATATGATCAATATCATCCGATAGCAACTTGCATTCCATTTAATACCAACTTTATGCAAATAAATTCACATAGTCTTCAAAATATTTTCTGTCTGATTCATTTATTCCTATATCTTTACCTAAAGTATCAAAACATACAACAAATTATCTTTTTTATGATTGGAAAGGTGCTTCACTTTCATCTTACCAATTTGCTAAATATTAATCTAATTCTTCTTATATTGGAGTTGGATCTTATTCTGTTTCGGTTGCTTCTTTGATTCTTGAATTAAATTCAGCGATTTTATTCTCTTTTTCCAATTTCTTCTCTACATCTGCTTTTTTGAATCTCAATCTTTCTTCTATGCCAGCATCTAATGAAGCTGGAAATAAACAAGATTAATAAATCAATGGAATAGCCAAGAACGCTCCTAATTTTTTCCATTTAAAATAAATGAGCTTTTATTCTTTAGTCACGTCTGGAATATAAATTATAGGGGATTATGGTAATTATCCTTCCTCTGGAGGTGGAATTTCTCTAAATACTTCTCCAGTCACTCCTACATCATTTAATGGGAGTGTTTAGCCAATAATGAAATTATGATCATCATTGGCTCCGATGTATTTAATTAATTTTGGTTATTCGGAATCTAAATGTGCATTTTCATCATCATCATTCTCATTTATTTATTTATTTGGAAAATCAACATATCCTACATATACTCCTGTTAGACCTTTCTTTTAAAGATGATTGCAAAAATCTTTCACCAATAATTTTTAATGAAATTCATGAGTTTTTATTACATTTTGAAATTCCATTTCTCTTTCATTCTCTTCATTTTGTAACTGTTTCTCTATTCTATCTCTTTCCTCTTAAGCTTCTTATTCCCTGATCTATTGTTCTCTGACTTATTTATATTAATTACATTAAAGCTTCTTTATGACTCAAATGATCTTACATTGAACCTCTATTTGCCTCCGTCCGATTATGATTCAACAACCACTTTGCTAAATATTCTATTGGGAATTATGGTTTCACTCGATACAACTCAGCCAGACCTTTAGTAATCACCTTCCCTATTCGTTCTGACTTTAAATATGCCATATCTATTTTATCTGTTTCAGGTATCAAGTTCATTAAATAATATAATAATTCAAACAAAACATCCATAAATCCATTTCCCTTGTAGAATTACTTTCTCTTCCTAATATAGCGTCCCTACTCCATGAAATGCATCCTAAGCAAACCCTCCTACAAATTTATACTCTTCTCCCTCAATATTGAAAATCATAACTCCTTAACCATGGAACTATCCATTTCTAAACTCCCCTTCATAAGAAGTGAATTAATGTTAAACTAATTTAAATTACTTAAAGTTTAATAATTCGAATTCATCTGGTTAATAATCTTAATTCACAAATCGTCCTCTACCATAAAATTAATCATTCAACCATTAGCCCTAATAAACTATATTCTAATTAAAATCTTTTAATGTTCCATTTCCTTATCTCATTCCATTTACCCAATCGCCTTCATAAACAAAACCATTCTCATAAACTTTTCTTCCTCTTCCATTTTAAACATCATCTCTAATTGTTATATTAGATTTCTTAAATTTCCCAACTGATGGAGTTTTACTAGATGTTCTATGATGTCCAACCATTTTATTTTACAACCTTGAACTATCAATAGGAGAATGAGTAGTATGGATTGTATGTTTAACTGAATTCACATAAGATTGCAATGTATGTTAACTAATACAATTTGATTACTTATTTGATCTTGTTGGCCCGCTTAAGTAGTATGAAAATGATTCTACTGAATCTGTCTCAGTCTTTTTAAGATGAGATCTTAATTCATCATTCTTCTCCATAATATGAGCAATCTTTTTTTCTAAAAAACTCAGTTTACTTATTGTTTCATCAAGCATTTCATCTTACTTACTCTTCTTTCTTTTAAAATAAGTTATTTATGAAGTTGGGGATTTTGGCATAGTGGAAGGAGGCATATAATTAACAACAGCTATTTTATTATTAATGTTTCTAAATGGGCTTTAAGATGTGCTAGGTGAATGAACCCTCAAAAGTCGAGTGGTTTGTAATCTACTAGGTGTCTTACTGTTGATTTATAATTAAATAGGTCTTCTGTTTTCTTTTTAATAATTGCTCATGTATCAGTTAATTTTATATTATAATTAATAATATTTTTATTAAGATCGTAGAATAAATTAATCAATTATGTCTATGCATCATATGTCTTTTAACAGAGTAGAAGGACGGAGGCATATTAGGCTTAGGAGGTCTAATCGATTATTAAATTTCTATGAAACTATTTACATTTTTAGTTTATTCTTGTTCTTCTTATTTTTTGGGTACTTAGAAATGTTATGATTTGACTTTTAATCCAAGTTGTTCCATATTTGAATATGCATTGAATTAACATTTCACTTTTATTCCCATTTATTTTAATAAAGGAGGTGTAGTTTAATGAGATTAAGATTGAAACTTTTTTTAGTCTTTAATTTACTTATTTTTAATGATATTGCTTCTTAATTTAGTATGTTATTTAAAAAAATTATAATTACTCGCATTAAAATTTTAAAATGGGAATTAAATATCTTCTTCTGTAGCTTCCAAATGAGCAGTTTATGGTCTTTATAATGTTGTATTCATTAATTATTTGAGTGGTTAAAATTAATTTGAATTAATATCTTCTTAAAATATAAGAGTTGCTGAATTCTATCCTGAAGCATTGTTTGCAATATAGTTAGAAATTTTATTCAACTTTTTGGTTTAAGGATTAGACGAAACTTTTTTCATAATTGAATTTTTAACAGATCTAGAAGGTTTGTTGAAATTTTTCTCACTATTTTACATACTAAGCATTATAGATTATTAAGAAGATTAATATTATTATAATTATAATCTTGGAGTTAGTCTTTATTCTATTTTAGATTTTTAAATTGGTTGCATAATTGAAACTAATTCTTTAACTTTAAATTTGGATTTTGAGAGATTATCTTCCAATAATAATTGTTATTTTATATCTTCCAAATAAGTGTCACTAATATCATCAGAAGAATCTGATTCACCTTCTGATATTGATTAATTCATTTTATCAACATCCTACTTTAATTCATCAAAGAGTTAAGCAAATTTTGTATTTTTAAATTATTATTAAAAACAATCCTCTTAATAACCAGTAAAACTTCGCTTTTTATTAATTATTTAATTCTTTATTTATCTATTAGATCTTTTAGTTTCATCATTTTTTTAATTGTAAATCAAATCCATCTGATTTTGCATCTCTATTAAATCAATTAAAGCTTCTCCTATGTACCATCCCATCTAAATCCAATCCTTACAAGTAAACTCATAAGTTTAAGATGTATTATAATAACTTCCATTTGATGTTTCTATTGTAAAACAATTAACAATATCATATAAATCTACAAACACTCCTCTAGCTGTTGATTTTTTCTATTGACTTATTCTAAATATTGAAGAATAATATCTAAACATTTCTGTCTTTTATCCAAGTAATTTAGCTAACATTCTACACTTGTAATAATTGTAATTCCATAAAGGATATTCGGGACCATAAAGAAATACATTCTTTTTAACTTATATATTTGTTATTCATACCTGAATGCCCATGTAAATCTATAAATCCAATTAAATTGTTTCCAAAAATACTATATTGCTCCTATACTAATTTTTTCATCGCTGTTACTGTAGGGAATAACATTGAGTCTGTCAATTTAAATCTACGATTCAAGTCTTTACCCGCTATACCAGTTCTATAATTTCCTAATATTACTCCGTCAGGGTTCATCATAGGTACAACCTTTATTACACATCTAAAAAAAGTTAATAATTTTACTTATTAACCAGATTTAAACCTTACAGACTTGATAAGAATTCTAATAATCCTTGCATAACCCAAGACCCATTTGATTCACCAGGATGAATTCTAGCTTAAACTATCATACATTTTAAATTTTAAAAATTTCCATTACTAAATGTAAATAGAGGTAATTATACACCACTTAATGATTCACAAAATACTGTTTTTTCGACATAATTACAGTTTTTTTACATATTCCAGCAAAATTCTAGCATTTATGTGAATGTGTATGGAACACAATATGCTATTTTAATAATTTCATTATCATCATAGCATACCAATTTGAAAGACAAACAATTGCAATGTTAATGGTAATTAGTTTTATATTGTATTTTTTCTCCTTCTTATTACCATTCTGGATTTGTAGATCTCCAAATATAGGGTTTCATTCCTCTTTCATAAAGGGTGCGAGATTTCGAAAAATTGCAAATATTTAATTGAATAATTTCTGCTTTCTTCATTCCTGTGATTTCAAAGTTGTACCATGAGGTATGTCCTTTTGTATTACCATCAACTCTCATATATAAATCATATTCAGATTCAGAAGATTTGACTACAACATCTAGGTTACCACTTTCGAATGTAGAATTGAATTTGATTCTACTATTTAGATTTGAATTCATTCCTAAAAAAGGAATTTAAGGTTTTCTTTGTAGTATTTTGATTTATTTGAATGGATAAGCAGAGCCATTAGAGTATTATTTATGTAATTGTCCAGTATCTTAGGGTCTAAATCCTAAATAGAGTAATTGATTATTGATCAAGGCATTGTTTATAATGGAGTCGTTTAAGGGATTAGCAAAATTTAGTGTTAGTAGTTTATTATATTCTAGTTTAGGAGCCCATCCAAGAAGCATGTCATTTTCAAGACTAAAACTATCGTCAGTTAGAGCTATTGGTTTTGGGATTTGATTTAGGAATGGTTGGATGTTCAAATTAACATCCTAATTTATCATACTATAATAAAAATATGGGGAACTGTCAAAATTGTTTGAATCATGAAGTAGAGTAAATAGAGATAGTAGTCAACAATCCAACAGTAGAAGATATGCCATTACTTCAGGAATAGTGTCCATTGTTAGTATTAGATGTTAAAACATGGTAAAAGGAGTCTTATAGTTTGTATGATTATGAAAATAACTCATTCATTCATTGCTAATAAATACCTATAAATGGGAATAGTTTCTTAACTTGTAAAGCTAACAAGGTTATGTATAACGATGGCTCTTATTCTCCAAATAGGTAAATGTGAGGAGTATTAATAATTATTATAGTGAGAATAATGAAGAGACACTTTTATTACCTTTATTATTTGATAATGATAAGTTCTAACTACTTAATTTACGCTTTAATAGACGTATCTAAACTAAAGACTTGATTGATGAATATTAAAAAGAGGTAATTATCAAAAATTATTATTCTACAGGATGCTGATAAACTTTTGTCTGAAAATCAGACTATCCATGCTGATTTCTAAATGAGTTTTAATATATAGAAGCAACGTACAAATACCATTAGACAAATGCCCAGCGAAATTTCAAAAGGCTCTAAAATTTGGCTAGTCACTAGATCTATCTAAAATAATAGTCTCAACGAAGGTATCATCCTAAAAGTTGGAGATATATTAAAATTAGGAAGAGTTAAATTAATTATCAAAGCTATTTAACTTAATAATGAATTAATTTAAGACACTCCTGATGACATTTCGATGTGTTCAGTTGAAGAAAAAGATGAAGATACTAAATAATGTCGTGTCTGTCTTTCCACAGGTGAATCACACAATAATCCACTTATTCATCCATGTAAATGTTGTGGAGGTACTAAGTATATTCATATTAAATGTCTATTAAAATGGTATGTTTTTCATTTTTATATGCAGGATTTAGTAAAGTTCTCATTTTAATAGTAATTCTTATTGTACAAGACTTATTTGGAAGTCTTTAGAATGTGAAATTTGCAAATATCAATATTCTCCTATTTTTGAAAGTGATGGTAGAACTTTCAACCTAGTTGAATTAAGTAAGCCTAAATAACCATATATTATAATGGAATTACAATAAAAGAAACCTCATGATAATACCTCTCATAATGACAAAAATGGAGTATATATAATTAATTTTGGAGCCAAAAAGGAATTGAGAATTGGTAGAAATCATGAAGTTGAAATCAGTATTGCAGATATCAGTGTTAGTCGAGAACATGCATTACTCAAATTACTAAATGACAAGATTATCTTATCAGATAAAAAATCTAAATTTGGAACTTTAGTTTTACTTTAGAATAATATTACTCTCTCCCCTTAACTATCAGGTTTGGAAATACAAATTAAAAGAACTTTAATCAAAATTAATAATAATTAAAGTACTCAATAAATTTCACAATCAGCAGACTTTGAACAACTGTTAGGAAGAATAGAATGATTAAATATTTTTATGTCATCTTTAATAAAATATTCTTTTATTATTTATAAATATGTTCTGATTTCAATTATTGAATCAATAAAATATTACAATAATTATATTATTTCAAATTTTCTTTCTCCTTATTATTAATAAATTATAACCATTTTCTGAATAAATAATTAAATTCATAATTTAATTTTTTAATTTTCATAAATTATTTTTAAATTTAGATGATTTATATTAAATTATATCGAGAAATATAATATTATAGAATTTCAATATAAATTATTAATGTTAATAAAATGATCACTAACGAACCGTCATCTATTATTTCCATTATTTGAATTATGCTATAGGTGATTGATCCTCTTCATCAGAAGATTCTCTGTATTTGATTCCTTTATTAATCATATCTAAATAAGAAATTGATCTATCTCTATTTCCAAAAGTATCGAGAGCATAAATATCTTTATTAGGAGGATTAGTTTTCTTAACTTTTTATTAGAATTATGCTTTGTAAGAAGTATGTTATTGAGATTATTATTTTAATTAATTTATACACTAATTTGATTTAACAGTATCTCTTTTTTCATGATTTTCTTTATTCTATTATATAGTATCTTTACTTTTATTTAATGACCTACTTTGCTTACTTTATTTCTCATCACATAAAGATTAATCTGTTATAGCACTTTGACATGAAATATTAAATGAAGGCAACATGTAATCTTAAGAATTTCTAGGATCTTATTTTTATTAATTTTCTGATAGTAATTATTTTATTTATTATTGTAACTCTTAATTTTATTATCTTAAAGTAAGCTTTTCTTATTTGAACTTTGTAATTTACTTATGAATTTCAGTTAAATGGTTTTATAATTCTTCAATAAAATTTTGATTCTCATTTAATTAATTCATTAAATTTATAATTTCTTTTTGATGTTTTCCTTCAAGTTCTTTCTCCTTAATAGTATATTATTCTTCAAAATATTTTTACATCTCTTCTATTACAGTCTATTCATTATTCATTTATAATTATTATTCCAATAAATTAATTTATTAATTTTATAAAACTAATTTCTTTTCCAATTCATTAAATTTAACCATCAAATCTTAGTTCTCTTTCTCTCTCTATTGAATTAGATTATCTTTTTCTATGATTTGTTCTTGATAACTTTATTTTGCCGCTTCTAATTACGATTAATTCTCCTCTAATTATTATTCCAATTATTCTATTTAATTCTTCTATTAATTAAGTATGTTAGTCATTTAATTATTTTATGTATTAACAATATTCAGTTATTTTTAAAATTCATTTCTAAAATTATAGTTTTAATTAAAAATACTTTTATGTATTCAGACATTTCTCTATAGTACATTTTTCTCTGGTAGATAAATTGTTTGCTTCTGTAATTAAAATTTCATATTTCTCAGCCATCTAAACTTTCTCTCTTTCTAACTAATCAACTGACTATTTCATTTTTTCTATTTAAGTAATCCTTTCTTATAAAATCTATTGATTATCATATAAATACTTAATTCAATTTTTAATTTTCTCCTAAGACTAAATTTATTTTTTGCTCATATTCTATAATTCTTTTTTCAAATAATTTTTCTTTCTCCATTCTTCTAGAAGATTCAAGTTAATCATCTTTATGTAATAATTTGTTCTATAATAATATCATAATCTAATACTTCAATTTCTAATTGTCTTAATAATTTGTTTAAATTCATAATCTCATTATCCTTTTTGTTAAGTATTTATGCAAATTTATCTTGCTATTCTAAAATCTAAGAAGACTTATCAATATCTGCAAATCTTTTATTTTTCTCAATCTCATCCATTAACATTCTTTTTAATTCAATGTTTTCAGCCAATTATTCTTCAAGTTGTGTCCTATAATCTTCAATTTCATATTTGTTATCTCTATCACATGCAAAGGAAACCATTGAAGTCTTTAAAGAAGCCTCTGACCTATTAGTTATATCTAATTGTTTTAAGACTTCTCTATTTGATTATTAAAATTGTTTTTCTCCACTATCAATATAGTATTTGTTCATTCTGCTTTTTTTAACGAATAAATATTTAATATTTTGCTTATATAAAAATTAAATACATTTTTTATAAAAATAAAAGTCGATTGTTAATGACTAATTTGAAAATTAATGATCATTTCTTAATTTGAATAACTTTCTAATATTGATAACTAAATTTTTTATAAGAATCATTCATTTTTATCGATTACAATTTATATTTAATATAAACTATTATTTAGATACATTTTAAACTAATAAATTTGTTTTGCCTAAGCTCTTTATCTATATTTAATGTTTCCTTTAAATTATAACATATAAAAATTATATTGTATCTCCCTAAGAATGGAAATACTTAATAATGTTTCGATAATTTGTGTTGAATATTTTTTAACTATTTTGTTTTTTCAATTAACAGAAATTTTTAAACATAGAATAAGTTGAACATAAGTTCTAATTTTAAGTCTTAAACTTATGTAAATTCTAAAATTTTTGAGTAAGTTAAAGTGAAATTTTTTAACTAGAAAGTATTTAATATATGAGATGAAATATTAAATAGTTTCTTTCTTTGAATAACACGAAAATAGAATGATAAATAATCATAAGATACTTAATGTTAAAAATAAATTAGAAGTGTATTAAATTTCAAAAACTTATTCTCTTCATTAAAATATATTGCTATTCTAAGATTTACTTCACTAATTTATATTCTTTTTCTTTTTCTTAAGTAAATTCCTCCTAAAGTGCTTCTATATTCATTTAGTTTTTCACATCTATTTGGGTTACTGTTTTTGATATTTAAATCTTCAGTAAAATGCTTTATAATTAGAGATTGAGCCTTTACTTGATTTCCTAGTTTTTTGATATCTATTAGCTTTTAATCTCTTCTTATATTTAAGCAATCTATTTTAATAAATCAATTTGAGCATTATAGTCTAAGGATCATTATTATAGTACCTTAAGACTAATTTCGAATGACACCTTATCTTCTAAATTTATTTAGAATAGCCTTGGCTGTAGAAAATTTAATCTTGCATATTTGGGATGAAGACCTTATAGTTTTTTTATCGCATAATACTAGCCTTAGAAATTTAATTTTAGAAGCAAATATTTCTTGCTTGCGATTAATATTGTTTTACACTCCTTAACCTTCAAATTAGCAGGCTTTTAACATTTTATGAATTTAATTAATTTAGTTCAAATGAAATCCATTTAATTAACTTTAATTTATATTTTGCTATTGATTTTAAAGAACTAGATCTTACTTCTGATGTAAACTAAGTATTATGTATATACTAGAGATTTACAATATTTTAGAAGACGATGTTATTTTACTAATATAATTCTATTTTGCAATTAATGGTTAAATTTATAAATTGAAAGGTTGGAGAGAGGAAACCTTAATAAATTCGAAAAACACATTACTTACTTGTAAATTTATAATTATATTTTCAAAATTAAATTATTTCATCCAAATTTTTTATAATTAACCTCCAAAATTTTGAGTGTAAAGTTTCATCTTTTTTCACTATTTCTTTTTAAGATTTTTATTTCACTAATTAGGCATCTGATTTATCAATTAGCAAAATTATCTCACTAAATATTGAGAGTAATTCATACATCATATTAGATTTCAAATTTTCTTTCAATATACTTCCAATTATCGAGCACACAACATCTATCCTCTAATTATCTTATATATTTGTTCTCCTAATCACTTATTTATATTAATGCATTTAGTTAAGGGTCAAAAATTTTAAATTAACAAACTCTATGACAGTAATAACTAATCAATTTTATTTAATTTATTATCTTAAATCATTTTTATATTGTTATTTCTTATATGTTAATTTATTTTTATTGCTAGGATTACCTGTTTATTTTTATAACTTTAAAACTTGATTTTCAACAGTGTTTTTAATTTTTGTATTTAGAAAATAGTTATAGTTAATTCTTATTTTGCTATTTAAACCTCTAAATATAACAATTCAAAGTATTTTTCTTAGCATTTTCCAGTAAATTACTAAAATTTACAAATCTTAAAAAAATGAAAAGATAGAAAAATAGCCCCAATTCAAAATAGCCACAAATATTCTCGAAAATTACAGTTTGATGTTGGTTATTCTTTTTGTGACATACTCTGAATGATTAATAATATATTCTTAACTTACTTTTACTTATGATTTTCCTTTCCTATTTATTCACTCTTTATTATCATCTATCATAATATTTACTATTAAATTTTTTAAGAAAGTTAGCTGTTTATTTAAAATCAAAAATTCTTATCGAATATTATTGATGAGTTATAAAAAGAATTTTGAAAAAAAAATTTAGAAGAATAAAATATTTTGATGAATCTACTAAAGAATATAAAGCATCTTATTTTAAAGGCTATCTAAACCAATGATAATAATCCAAAATTTCGAATTTTATCAATACTTGAAAGTAAAAATAATCGTTAATTATTTTACCTATAATGAATAATATAACTTCTTAATGATCAAATGATTTGTTTATTGTATTAAATTATTTCTAAGATATAAAAAATGTTTAATATATGACAAAAATATAAAGTTTAAATTTATATCATTATTATTCAGCAGCTCTTCTTTCTGCTAATCTTTCTAATTCATTTACTAACACTAATTCTTATCTTCTTCCTGCAGTTACACATTGATATTCAACATCAAAACTGTGGCACAAATCAGCAGCATCGTCCCATAAAGTTTAGTTTCTTTATCTTTTATTTGTAGCAGCTTAAGCAATGGCAGTTTAAGTTGAAATAGTTCCTTATAAATTTTCAGCTTTGCTACTCAATTAAGTTTTGGCATGATCAAGTCTTACTTATGAGGCAAGATAAAGATCTTTCTATTATGAGAAAAGAAATAATGCTGTAGTATTTTCAGCTGTATAGGATGCCCAAGCTTCTTCAACATTTTTTCTCAAAGTTTGTAACAATTAAACAAGTCTTTCAGCTGCACCTGTTGAGTCTTCTTCTTATGTAATTTAAGCTAAAGCTCCAATTGCTTACATGAATGATTTATTCATTTTTGTAGCAATTGCTGATTTCATCAATTTAGTTGTCATATCAGCAACTTAGACCAAAGATGCCTCACCTTTAGCAAGGGCAGTAGCCAAATCAATTGAATCATCGATAGCATTAATAGCATCATTAAATGTAACAGCTCCTTTGTTATATGATTAAGTATCTTCTTTTCTGGCATCATTAATCAAACCGATGTGTTGAGAAACTGTGTTTAAAATGTTTTCTGTCTCTCCAAGAGTTGCTTAAGTTTTTTTCAATAAAATGTTAGCTGTCTTCAAAATTCCATTGGCAATTTTTAGTGTGCCATTAGAATCTTCTACTTCAGCTCTTCTGTAAGCAATTTCACTATCACATTCGACCTTTTAAGCATTATAAACATCATCATGTCCATTTTATTCTTCTGCGACTGCAGATTTGAAAGAATTAAGAATTCCTTTGATTGAATCCAATGGTGAATGAGTTTTTATTTTGTTTTCAACTTCTACCATGATGTTCATGATACTTCTTTTACCACCATATTAAAGTGGATGCTTTGACATCATACTAGCATTGCTTATAGCTAAGACAACCAAGAATGTTAATGCAATTTTCATATTTTAATTATTGATTTATCCATAACATCGTGAGTTCCTTTTATACCTCAGGATTGCGAATATTAAAAACGGATTTAGTGCGTAAAATAATTTATTAATTTTTCAAAAAAATGCGTAAAATTTTTATATTTTTAATTTCTTTTTTTAATTAAATTTTTTTATCCATTAATTCATAAATTCTAAAAAAACTAAATAATTATTAATGAATAATATTCTGATAACATATATTCAATTATTAGATGATTTAAATTCAAAGTTAAAATGTGAAATAATTTTCATGAATTTTAAATTGAATGCAAAGATTTCTGTTAGAAAGAGAAAGTGTTAAATTTCAATTTTAGTGGTGTAAATTTTGATTATCTATTATATGGATTCAATTTTAACTATTTGTAAAATTATTAAGTTAATTTATGAAATTTCTTGAAAATAATATTTTTTTCCTTTTTTATACATTTTTTAATAAAATATATTCAAGGTTATAGCAAAATATTAATAAAAATGTATTATTAAAACTTTTCACATTGAATAGGATTATACAAAAATGAGATATAATAGTTATGCTAATGTAAATTTATAACTAATATAATGAATTCTTCATTATTTATTAAATGCATTATAAAACTCAATTCTCAAACCTTAAATATTTTCTAGACATTTCATCATACATTCTTTCTCAAAAGGAGTTAGTATTTTTTCCATATATGATTTCACGCATTAATTATAACACAAATCGGCCATGTATAATTTAACAGGAATTTTATCATCTTGATTATTCATTTATTATTATTTATTTTATCATGAAAAAAGCAACTGATGGGATCTATTGTATATATATAATTCATATAGATAGATGAAAATGAATATATAGCTAATTAGGAGGATAAATTGCTCGCAAAGATGAGAAAGAAATAGGTATGATAATTTCTAATAGAGGAACGAGAATTAGAGCAATTAAAATTATATGAGTAATAATAAGCGGAATAAGAAAAAAGAAAATTTTCTCTATTAGAATCAACACGTTCAAAATAATAATAGGTTGAATTAGTCTTAAAAGAAAAGAAATAAATGGTGAGTCTATAAATTTATTTTTGTCTAGATAGAATTAAAGAGAAAAGAAAAGGAAAAAGAAAAATTAATTTAAATATAAAAAATAGAACAAGAAAAACTTAAAGAATTGACAGAGAGGGAAATTAGTAGAGATTTAATATTTCAATAATTACACAGCAATAAAAGTAATTAGCAAAGCACGGTTCCTGATAAATTTAAACCATCTCTAGTAAAAAAGTAAATGTAAACATAATTGAAGGATAGCTGAAGGAATAATTAATACATAATAAGAAGAAATTTTAATGAAGAAAATATAATTGGACAAATTATAGAAGGAATAGGAAGAGTAGATAAAAGATTTGAAAGAAAGAAAAGATTAATTATTATAAGAACTAAAGTAGGCAAAGAGAAAGCAATTAAAAAAAGTTAAACAAAGAAATGAGGAAGAAAAAAGTGCATATTATTAAGAAAAGTTATAAAAAATAGAGTAATATTAAAAAAAATTAGATGGTATTGAGGTAACATAATAAGCTAAAATTGAATAAATAGAATAAAAAAAAAAGGAGAAAATGGAAAAATTAAAAAGAGTTATGGTTATTTTATTATTATGATATTTGTAGGAAAATTATAAAAAAATAATGTCAGAGAAGAACGAAAAATCTAAATAGAAAGTTACATAATTAGAGGAGAAGATTAATTAGATATCTGAGAGAATGAAATTTACAGAAGAAAAAATTGAAAAAATAGAGAAAGAAAAAGCAAGGCATAGATAAAATGTATCAATATATATAATTTAAATAAGATAAAATCAAGAAATGGTAGTATTTAAAATAATAAATCATAAACATTTTAAGAAAAGTTAAGATAAAAAGAAGAAGAACATTTAAAATCTATTACAGAGACTTAATCAATTTCTAAAATAAAATTGTAATAAGAGAAACAAAAGAAAGAAGAAATGATACGAGATCATAAAAAGAAAGCAGCATCTATATTAAAAGAGATGGTTGAAATTAAGAATAAAAAGTTAAAAGAGAAATTAGATAAAGCATAATAATTTAAGGATGAAAAAGAGAAATTATTTATGCAATAGTAAAAATTAGCTAGGGATATTGAAAGAAAGAAATAAAAATTACTTAAACATAGTCCTAGACACAAAGGAGAAGATAAATGAATTATATTAGTTATAATTAAAAGAGTTGAATTAAATTATAAATATAATAATGCAATAATTATAATAATAATAGCCAAGATAAAGAACAAAAGAGAGATATGTTAAGGAGGCGATGAATTTAGTTAAGCTTTGGAGGTTAAATTTATATTTTCATTTATGTAGATAAGTTTATTAAACTGAAACAAAACTAGTCGATGGTAGAAGTGTTCGAATTACATTAGATTAGGCAGCAGAATTGGTAGGATGTCCAAGAAAAACATTGGAAGATTATTATTATTTATTAAGGAAGGCATAAACCTTAGGTATATTTGATCAATTTAAATTTAAGTAAATTTAGAAGAAAAATAAAATGAAAAGATGGGTTATATTAGAAAATTATGTAAAGAGAATAGATAATAAATATAATAATTAAAGTAAGAAGAAGTTTGTTATGGACTCAATTAATTTAAATTTGAGGATATCATTCATGATGATTGATTTATATATGAATTTCATTTTTCTAACATTTAATAGGAATTTATTATAATCTCATTTATTCTTTTTTTATTTCCCTGTAGATGAAACATCAGCAAATGGAGAGGATGGCTTCACATCAACTCTACCTAGAATTTTGTTTATTTCGGAAATCTATGGCAACGATTGAATTTATTTAAACCTATAAGAAAGAATTATTAAATAACTTTTATACCATCTAAAGAAATGAACATATTGTCCGAGTTTTTATTCGTCAGTCCATATAGATACTTAATCATATGAGTGAATATATAAAAATAAATCTGCTATTGTAACATGATTAGAAACGAAAAATACTCTGCTTTCTAAATGTTTTAGAAATGCCTAAAATTAAGAACTAATATTACTTCAATTAGAGCTTCTCCTTAAATTTTTCGTTATGCTTCAAATACTTATAAGATCTAAAATATTAATATTAATATTTTACTTGTCCAAGAGTTTAATTGTCTGTTCCAATGAGAATTTATTCTGTAAATGAAATGTTTGCTAAATATCTAAATTATTATTTTATTTAGAATACTGTGCTATGGAAAATACAGTTGTCAAAACTTGGGCATCCTCTGTCACCATGGAAGGAATGGAAGGGAATTTTATAGTACCCTCTTCATTTAATTTTAATGCTTAATTTGAAAGCACAACAAGTTTTACTCTTCCTGTTGAAACTAATCTTGTATAGTGTGCCAAAAGTATTAAGAATTATGAGTTTAAATCTGTTGATAAGAACAACTCCATTAATTAATATTATTTATATCTTTTTTTTTAAAACATAATTTTCAATGTACTTCATCACAATATTCTTTTATAAAAAATATTCCTTTATAATCATTAGTTAACGTATATTATCAATATAATTGATAATATAAAATCTATTAAAATAATGTAATACTAATTCTATTAAAGGTTGGCAAGTTTCAAAAGCTCAATTATTGTTTATGATTTTAAAATTTAAATAAGAAATGATCCAACTTTAACTTCATTATAAACTTGCTTCACTTTTAGCATTTATCATACTAGTGATAGCTATTTTAATGATTACGAATACTTTAAATGTTTATGTAGGTTTTATCTTGATCTTTGTTCTAATTGCTATATTTATAATATGCATTAGCATTTGGGGGAAACGAATTGATTCCTTACCAAAATTAATGTTACTAGGAGCACCCTGTGTAGGCAAAACATAATTATATCGCTATTTAGAATGCAAGGATATTGATTCATATAAAGAATTTAAAATAGGATTATCAGATGAACTATGCATTGTTGATTGTCCTGATATGGATCTTGAATCTGATTATTGTAAAAGAGAAATTAGAATCACATAATTTTAAGAGTTCTTTATGAAATACCAAAATTCTATTAGTGCTCTATTATTGTTAGTAAATTTTGAAAGAACAGACCTAATGAAAAAGAAAGCCATACAAGTTTTAAAACACACTAAGAAATTCTAACCGAGAATATATTTAGTTATTACAAATTTTTATCTTAGTGAAAATAAATCAGAAGATGAAAAAATGTTAAGAAATTCTTTTTAGATTTTTGGATTTTAAGATATTTTATTCGTCGACAAAAGTACAAATAATAAAAAATTAAAGGATTAATTAATTGACATACAAAATGAGAAACTTAATTTTAAAATAGATTTAAAGGATACTATATTTGAAGTTTATAATTAAAAGGATTTAGAAAAGAATGTTGATTAATTTAGCAGATAAATATTTTAAAAGTAATAAAATTGATATACTATTAGTAATTAAAAAGAACCCTTAATTCAGAAATGATAATATCAAATTTTAAAATAATAGAATAAATTAAAATAATAATTAATATTTAAAATTATCTATATAAAAAAAGTTATGATGAATGACAAAAAAGCAATGAAAATGAATCAACTTTATTATTCAGCAGCTCTTCTTGTAGCCAATCTTTCTAATTCATTAATCAAGACTAATTCTTATCTTCTTCCTGCAGTAACAGCTTCATATTCAACATCAAAACTATGGCATAAATCGTTAGCATCTTCTAATAAATTTTAATTTCTTGATCTTCTATTAGTAGCAGATTAAGCAACAGCAGTTTGAACAGAAATAACTCCTTCAGTTGCTTCTAATTTTGCAACTAATCTAGATTTTGCTTTGTCTAATCTTTATTATGTTGTAGTGTACAAATCTTTTTAACCCATAAATTATTAGAGACCTAATTAATTTTAAGTTGTATAATCAGTCCAAGCATTTTCAACTGCGCCTCTCAATGTTTATAATAATTAAACAAGTCTTTCAGCAGCTCCTGCCTCTTCCTCTTAAGTAAGAGCAGCCAAAGCAGCCATTGGTTACTTGAATTCTTAGATTAATTTTGTTGCCAAAGCTGATTTCAATAATTTAGTTGAAAGTTCAGCAACTTAAGCTAAACTGACTTGTCCCTTAGCTAAAGCAGTAGCCAAATCAATTGAATCATCAATAGCATTGATAGCATCATTAAATGATACTGCAGCTCTGTTATAAGATTGAGTATCTTCTTTTCTTGCTGAATTGATCATTTCAATGTGTCTTGTAGCAGTATTCAAAATTTCTTCAGTAGCATCAAGAGTTGCACCAGTTTTATTCTTGATGATTCTTGCAGTTTTTAGAATACCATTTGCACTTGTAAGAATACTGTTTGCATCTTAAACTTCTTTTGATCTATAATCAATTTCACTATCGCATTCAGTTTTTTATGCATTATAAACTTCATCATGTGTAGCTTATTCTTAAGCAACTTCTGATTTGAATGAATTCAAAATGCCTTTGATTGTGTCAAGAGGATTTCTAGCTTGGAGTTTGCTTTCAACTTCTGTCATAATTGACATAATGTTTCTTTTATTTGAGTAGTTCAAAGGATATTTTTAAACAAATCCACCTTATGTTAACACAATAATAGCTAATAATCCAAATATTGCTTTCATTTAATAATATTAATTTTGGTAGAGTAATCATCTGTATTTAAAGCAACATTCTTTAAAAACGGGAAAACTTCACTTTGAATTAACGTAAAGCTTTGAATTAACGTAAGTATTTATAATTTAATTAAAAATTCTATTATAAATTAATTTTTATTTTTATCCAATTATAATTTAATAACAACAAAAAGTTTATTCTTAATAATTAATACTTTTTTTTTTTTAGAATTTACCTAGAAATTAATGCTATATTATTTTTTAAATTTCATTCATTTTCAATTAAATTTTTACATACCATTATTCAACTAAAGGTAGTTTGAACAAATTAACAATAATAAATATCTTAACAGCAAAATAATTTAGTCCTGGAACATTACTAAAAAATCTGAAACATTCCTTAAGAATATGCTGATAAATAATATATAAAAAATGAAATTGATTTCTTTATCTAACTCTTTATAAAAAGATTTTTATTTTTGAAGATCATCTACTTTTGATTTAATCATCATATTTGAAATTATATTTAATCCTTTTGATTTAAAAGCAGAAGCAATCTAAAAATATAATATTTATATATTTTGTATTTTTAATCTATTTTAGAAGAAATTTATTTTATTTCTCTAAAAAAGCACTATTAATTTAATAATAGGTAGATATAGTTTTATTTAATTAAAAAAATAATAAAATAATATAATTAAATTTTAAATGATATGAAAGAAATAAAATCATAAAAAAAATAACTAAATAATCAACTTTAGTTATTGAAAAAGACTTAAAATCTGAATACTTTAAAATAATAATTTAATTTATGTTTTTAAGTATTGAAACAACTTAACTATTAATTAAATCTTTCTAAATTCAAAATATAATGATAAATTCAGAAGGAATTTTTTACAATTTTTCAGTAAAAAATGATACTTGTATTTAAAATGATGTTAATGTTAAATAGGGTAGAATTAAAAAAAATATAATCAAATTTTAATATTATATATTTTAAAGAAAAAATAATTAAAGTTAATTCAATAAATAGGTATGAATAATTTTATACTAGTTCTAAATTCATTTATCCTTAAGAATTAATCCGATAGAATTGTGTATTTAATGAGAGATTAAATTTTAATCATTTAACTACAAATTAGATTTTTGTTATATTTAAAAAAAAGTAAATATTAAAAAATATACATAAAGGTTTATATGAAAAATATTGATTTTAAAGAAAGATGATATATTATTATAATTAAATTAAATGAGAATAATTAGATTTATTAGAAATTATAATACAAAAGAAATTAATTATGTTAAGATTATTTTATAAAGTTCGGCAATTTAAATTTTCAACAGCATAATTTGATCCTTATGTTGAATTAGGGCTTAATTCGTCAGCCTCTATGTAGGAAATAAAAGATGCTTATATTAGATTGAGCAAATAATGTAAGAAATGAGTTTATTCTTTAAGATCATCCAGATATAAATAAACAGCATGATTCACATGAAAAGTTTAAAAGGATTGCTGAGGCATATAATATTCTGAAGAAAACAAAATTTGAAGAGAAAATAAAAGAAGAGTTTAAACAATATTACTATTCAGCGTAATCTGAAGAATAATTATTTAAGGAAATATTTGGATTTTATTTTCATGAGAACCCTTAAGAATATTATAAGCCCGAAAATTCTGATAAAAGACATCAATATTAAGAAATGTTAAAAAAATTCAAGCAATCAAGAAATTCATCATATGATTCTTAAGCAGATTATCAATATCAAAAAAAAGATTTTTCTGATATCAAAATTAACAGAAGGTTTGATGGTAATTAAGGAACAAAAACCAATCAATAAAATATATATACTATTATAGCAATTTGTAGTATAGCCATGGGTGGTATAGCATTATATATAACAATGTTGAGGAAGGCTCCTGAATTACAAAAGGAAGTAATTAATAATAATTAAATAAACATTTTACGATAATAAACATAGTTAAGACATTAATAGGATATAGATAATATTAAATAAATGTACTCAAATATCAATCACACAATGTTGAGATTCGATTCTAAATGCAATTCACTTGATATGCTAATGAATTATACTATATTTCCCGATCTAGAATTTTATTATGTAAGTCCTGAATTATTTTATGCTGATGAAAAGTTCTTTTTGAAATCTGATTAGTTTATAAAAAATGCTATGAGAAAATCTAAATTAAATTACAGAATTACACATGCGATGGAGGCAGAAAGATGTTTGTAAAATATCTTTGTCCGTGTTGAAGATGTTTTGAATCAAATAGAAATTAATGGAGACTATACTCCACCTGGTGTTTTTATGCAATTTTATGGTTACATATACTTTAAAATTAGACCTAAACCTATAATAATTGATAATTTAATCAAATCTAAAGAATATATATCTCTCTTTGATCTTTATTTTTATTACTAATCACCTATGCCTTATTATTATGATACATTAAATGAATTTTAAATATTCAATGATGCAGGTAATACACTTAGTCATTGGGAAGGGAATGTTTATTTTAGTACCAAATCATTAGATAGATTTTACTTAAAAGGAAATGTTAAAAATATTTTTATGCAACGACCTCAATAAGATACTGAGGCAGAATAAATGTATTTAATGGCATGGGCAAATCATTTTGAACATTTTTAAAATTGAATTCTTATTCATGATTTTTTTATTAAATCAACAAATTGTATAATAATTCAATCAAAATCTCACTTATTCTTTTATTTCAATATAATATTCTACATTACCTTTTACTATAAGTAATAAAAATTTGTTAATTTAAGTGAACCCAAAAATTTTCAACTTCTTTTATAACATGAACATCTTCTCCTTTAATATTGCTTTTTATTAAAATATGATAAGTACTAAAATTTAATTTCAGAATATTCATTTGTTACAAGTATTAGATCACAATTATGACAAAAAGAAGCTCTAAATATCTTAAACACAAATTCCAATTCTAATACTAATTCATTTGATATTATTTCATAAATCTACAAATTTTGCCCTGCTATAACCATAATATATTTTTCTTGAATATTTAATATCTTATACCGCTATTTGATATTGAAAATCCTTGAATGATTCTTTAATCTTAACTAAATTTCTTTATATAACCAGTCTATAAATCTTCTAATTAAAAAGAAGTTTATGATGTTAGATGATCTATATAATTTTAGGTGCTTAAACAGTATTTTCCAAATTAATCTATATGTATATAAGGACTTTGAGCATCCAATTATAATTTCCAAACAATTTCTCTCTTTTTTATATCAAATCCCTAAAAATATACAGAATGAATTACTTAAGCAAATTAATAAGAATATGAATATAGAATTGTTTCAGAAGTATTAAATATTAAATCATTAGGATATCCAATCAGTTATTCATAATTTGCGATCAACACTCCTCTTTTAAAATCCCATATCTTTATTTTTGTTTCTAAATCTGATATTGCCAAAAGGGATTATTAAAGGTTCATTATAATAGACAAAACCTTCTTATTTTTTTTTTTAAGAGTTTTGAACAACTTAGCTGTTGTTACATCATAAAATTTTAATAGGTTAGATTCATATTATTTTTAGATCACTAGGTTCCTTATTTAAGAATAAAAAAATAATTACTTAAAATAAGAATTTCCTGGTAATGCTGATTATTCAATTGGTAAATTTCTTATTAGTTTCCCACAAGAAATAGAATAAAACAATACCAGATTGTAATTCTAGAGTATACATCTAAAATAATTAAATTAAATACTGGTTAGCATTCTAATTAAAATGAGCATTAGATATCTATTATTTAGTAATTATAATTTTTCTTTCCTTAATTTTAATTTAATTAGTCATAAATTAAATTAAATGATAAATATGTTAATTAAAAAAATGAAAATAATAAATTCATTAATTAATTTAATTGATTAAAGGAGCATCTTATAGAAAAGAATTTTCTGAAAGTTATCCTACTGATAAATAATATCCGCTTTTTATATCTAAATGCGATCTTGCTGTAAATAACTTTTCGCTACTTACTTAAAGTAATCCTTAAAATTGATGAATTGCAATTGAATTATAATTATTTCTTTAATGATTTGATTCAGCTAAGATTTATAAACATGTTTTATTTGGAACACTGTCAATTAATTGATTAGATGGTTCTGATAACAATTTTAGCATAAACTAGAATAATCTTTTTATAATGTAGAAATCTAAATTTCTAATTAATCATATTCATTAATTGAATATTGAAGCTCAGATGAAAAAGAGTTTTTATTTAAGAAACTTTCCCAAAAATTATATACTTTTGGCTTGTATATCAATTATTACATAGGATCTCCTAATATTACTAACATACAAGTAGCCGATAAACCGAATGTTACAAGAATAAAGAATCTTGTTGAGTAAACTTGATTCTCTTATTTTTCTAATTTTTAATTTAATTCATAAATTTAAGAAAACAGTTAATAAACTATTAATTTTAAGGTAAATTTAGTATAGAGGCACAAGTCCACATACCAACAACTAATTATTCTGAGTTGAGTATAATTCTTTATCTATCATCAAAAGTTATTGACTCAGAAGATAAATTATATCTATTTAGAAATGCCTCATTCTAAATGTATTAAAACTAATAATTAATGATCTATAAGTTGATCGAAGGTCCATAAATGCTAATTTATCAATTTTAAGTAATTAATTAAATGATGGATTGATTCAATAAAGATTGGTTATAAATTATTGGGAAGGTATTCCCTTTTACAATGAAATTTCCAATAATATTGAAATTTTTAATATTTTTTGAAGTCAATAATTCTTAAGCAAATTATTCTTCAATAATTATGCATCTTCTACATATTAATACATTCTTTAATTATTTATTTAAATCACTAATTAAGAATTTGCTAGTAAGAGAATTATAATATTATTATTTTAAAAGGATTTCATAAATTTATTAGAAATCAATTCTTAATAATGGTTTTTTCCCTCCAAACCTTGGCTTGACTATCAATTGCTTTAGGCATAGTTACAAAAGTATTTCCTGTTTTATTTATATACACATTGCCTTCATCTTTGATTTGTTATATACAATTTCCTTGATTATCGCTATTCATTATAAATTAAATTACAAAATTTAAACAAATTTAGAATTACTTGCTGCAATAATTTTATTGCCAGATTAATTAAAATTAACAGCATAAACTTATCCTGGAAAACCTGATAATTCCTTAACAAAAGAACCATCTGATAAATTATAAATCCTACCTGTATTATCATTAGAACTGGTGACGATTTATGTCACTAGAATATTTTAAGAAAAATTATTACTTTAATTATTAAAAGCCAGTTCCTTGACAAAACTTGAGTGTCCTTTTAATACAAATAGTGGAGAGCTTGGACGTCTTATATCCCAAACATTTGCAGTGCTAAAATTTAATTAATAATTTATATAACTTATCATGTGATCCCGTTGCACAAATATATCCTGATGAAGCAAATTTAGATACTTCTAATCCCATAGTATGATTTGCCAATTTACAAATTATCTCACCATGTTCTGCATTCCAAACCTTATTTCATTAATATTTATACAATTGCATCTTTTTCATAAGAGCAACTTAAAATTTTATCTCCTTCTGCATTAAAGGAAAGATAATTCGGTGTTTATTTATGTTTATCAAAACTGACATGCATTCTGCCAGATATAACATCCCATGTTCTAATTATCATATCCTGACAAGATGTAGCTGCTATTGTTGATTATGGATTAAAGCCTCCATAAATTACGAATCCAGGATGGCCATCCAAATTATGTAATCTATTTCCGGTCTTAAGATCTAATATTAGGGTCTGACCATCCGCTGATCCTGCTAATACTTTATCACTACATTTTTTAATGCAATTACTTAGTGTGATTTAAATCTAGTAGTCCAATAAATTACATAAACAATGATTGATTTCTAATCGTTTTTGTAGAATGAGCATCAACATACATTAATCTATTTTAATTTTCATAAAGTATTCTTGACAATAGTTTATTTATCATACTTTTGGCCATCATCAGATATCACCAAAGAAGTTGGAAAATCATAAAGCATTTTAAATACACTTCCAACATAATATGGTAATTCGTTTGTGTAACTTCTCTAATAATCCTAATCCATATAACTTTTTTGGATTTTGATAAATTTTATATATATATATATAAATGTATTCAATTTGTTTAATTCTTATTATAAAAGAAATTTTAAATACTTTTGAAACAAAATCTGATTTTAAATAAATTAGATTTGAATGTAATTTTAATTATTATTCATTTTATAAATATTGAGTATAAAATTGATTAAAATTATATCAACCTGCAGTTCTTTCATTATTTAAACATCCCTATCTTATTAAATGATTCTTCCATGTATTTTTTTCCAATTTCAAATCTTAATGACACAAAGGACATCTCACTGTTGTATTATCATTTCTGCCTCTACAATCTTCCAAATGTCTATTTTTCATTAGATTAAATACTTATCATAACCACTTAATAAAATAGCTTCCTTACATTTAGGACATCTTTTAAATTTTCTTTTATGCTCACATTCACTCAATAAATGGTTTGTTAATTCAGCAATTTCAATCACTTAACTACATTATGAGCAAGTAACTAACATTGGACATTCAGACCAAAGATGTTTATCTATCTAATCTGCATCTCTAAATGATGGATCAACTCTATCACAATAGTCACACTTTGCTGTATTATGTTAATCATATTGTTATTATTTTTATTATTATTATTATTATTATTATTATTATGATTGTTTTTAATTTTGATTTCCTTTTTTTGCTCCTTAAGTTTCAATATTAGTTTGAATTATTGCTTTTTAATAATTTTAGGGTTGATCATCCATTTCTCCTCCTCCATCAATTTTTTTAAAGAAATCTTCTAAGACATCTAATTATGCTTGTCTTACATTTGTCAATGATTATCTAAGTCTATTTCCAGAAAACTTATAAACTTCTACCAAT
This sequence comes from Paramecium sexaurelia, assembly GCA_000733375.1. NCBI lineage: Eukaryota > Ciliophora > Oligohymenophorea > Peniculida > Parameciidae > Paramecium > Paramecium sexaurelia. The sequence goes on along the minus strand of JPFM01000089.1, from coordinate 103,180 downwards.
AGTAAGATAGCTTAAGTTCTAATTGGTTCATTCTAAAGGATTTTAATAAGTGAATACTTTATCATCTAACAACTTCACTGCAAAATCAACAATAGGTTAATATGGCATATTAGCATTGTTGATTTCATATTTCTTTACTAATTCGGTTAACATAGCCAATCTTCCTACAATATGTTTAGTAGAACTTTGCAATTTAGATTTTCCTACAAAACCTTTGATTAAATGCTAAACACATATTGCAGGACCCACGGATGGATGATCTGCTAATTATAAGAATGCATTCTCAGCTTATTCTTTTCTTTATTCACCTAGTTTTTCCATTAAAGATTGTAATATTCCATCAATATGTTCATTGAATTCAGCACTTTTATTTATCTTGATTTTGGGGTATTTAGCAAGCAATGATTAAAGTACACTTAAACTTCTTATTGAAACAGCAGCGACTTTATCACTCAAAGTATAGTTTATAGAAGCTATAGAACTCAAAAAGAAAATTGATGAATCTTAAGCATTTACATGAGTTGGTCTTCCAATCTAATCTTCCAACCATTTTAATCCATCTTCTCGAGCTCCCCACTATTTACTAAATATTTTTTAACAAAACTCTTCTGTCAAAATAGGAATTAGTGGCTCAGCTTTTTAAAGGCTATCTCCTGTTAATGGTTCAGTTGTATCTTTAATCATTAAATTAATTATACATTATTATTATTACTGCCTATCATCATCAGGATACTAATTGTTATTTTACTTCCTTAATGCAGCTGGCACAATCATGTCTTCATGATGTTAATTTAATTCTTTTGCTACCCTTTTTTATCTCATTTATGAGGGATCTGCTCTCTATTCTTCAAATTGAGATTATGAAATCATTTCTTCTCCTTGTAAAGGCATCTATGGAGGAGGTGCTAAATAAGGTGGCGTAAAAGCCATCTAAGATTGAATTGGAGGTTGTTATTATTATTATTACTAATAGTATTATTATTATTATTATTATTATTATTATTAGTAGAATTATTATTATGGCTAATAAACAGGTTATTAATATTACTATATTAATATTAATTAATACTGCGCTATCAGGTCTTCTTATCATGGAATCTGGTGCTACTGCATTTCTTAACTTTTCTATTTCCTATTTAATAATACTAGCTGAATCATAATCTTCATTTTATATTGCTACAGCTTTTCTTTCTTCTAAAGTTCTTAATTGAACTCCTATTTATTTCAATCTTTCTATTGCTTCTTTAATTCTCTTAGCTTCCATAAAATCTTCTCTCTAAACAGCTAGTTTCTATGAATTTAGAAATACCTTTGTCTTTAGCTTCTTCTAACATTCTCAATCTTTCTAGAGTATTTTAATCAAACTATGTCTCAAATTAAATTTCATTATAAAATTCTTTTTATTTCATCTAACCATATCCAGGTGGAGAATCAAGTGGTTCACCAAATACCGATAAAGCAATCATACCAATTTAGTTGAATAAATTAAATTTGTTCACATAGCATTTTTGAAATACAAATTTCATGAATAAGCATGGAGTATCAACATAGACACTTTTTAATTCTCTGGCCTGATATCCTCCTCTCTCATTGGAATCAAGTGATAGATATCCTAATTTCTTATATTTGATTTGATTATATTGTGGAGGTATATTCTTATCTGGCATGTGAACATAAAGTTCAATCTAAACACCGTTTTAAATTTATTTTTTACTTTGGTAGATATTTTGCAATGATGAGACAAGAATTGTACTTGTCTTACTCTTGCAGCACTAACAAATTAAATAGCTATTTCCTAAGGATATTCACAATATTTTGGTGCTTACCACCCTCTGCTTTAAGGTGATTGTGTCAGTAATTCAGTAACAGGATAGTCTTAATCTTCACCTGAACAATAGACAATCCTATATTTCAACTTAGAAACTCCTTTCATAATGATAATAAAAAATATTTATTGATAAAAATCATATTCAACTATCAAAAATATATTTCATATATTCATCTTATGACATTTACCTAGTTGATTCTATTTTTTTAGGAATTTCTAAATTGAAATCTTATTGTTTCAATTCTATTGTGGCCTCTTTGGATGTAATTTCTTAATAATGTTTATAATATTTCTTTTATAAATTTTATTATTGTTATTATTATTATTATTATTATTATTATTATGGTTAGTTTTATGTTTAAACATCCGGAGTTGTTTGAACTCTCATATTCTAAAAATTTGTTATAATGTAAAGATAAATTTTCTTATTTGCTTCATCTAATTTTGTCAATGCATAATATGTACGATTATTAATAATCTAAGAATTAAATTTAACTTTTTCTTCCAATCTATCATCATCATGAATTTTTTTGCCATAGAGTAATTCTATTTGAGTTGATATAGGTTTATAATTAATTTTGTCTATTTAATAAACAGATTCAAATTCTTTCATTTGAGTAATTGGAAAATCTAAAATATGAAAAGCCTCCTTTGTTGGTACTAAAATTACATCGAATTCTGTCATTATTTTAAAAAAATAATATTAATATTTTATATATATCAGATATCAAGTTATTTTATTTTATTTCTTATTTCTATATAATGACCATAAGTTAATCGGACCGGTTTTCCATCTGCTATTTATTCAATTTTCGAGTCTATAGCAAATTCATAAGCATCTTCAAAACATTCTTGAATGAGAGATGCCAACTAAAAGTAAGTAATTAAATAATCGAGTAGAATGACACCACCTTCTATATCAACTGGTAATAATTATGATGTGTCTTAAACAATTATTTTTTACTCTAGTGAATATTCGATTTCTTTAATAGCACTCCTAAGAATGGAATTAAGTATGATATAAAAAGACTCATATTCAGTGAAATTGTCATCAAAAACAGCATCAAACTTTTTGTCAACAGCTAAAAGCTATTTTTAATCTGGATTCTGTAAAGATAACCATACAGTATTAAATTGGAGAGTGTATTTTTAATTATACTGATGTATAGCTGCACACAATTTAGAATACTAAGGATTCTAAACATACTACTAAAACTTTTCTAATCCTAAAGTATTTTATCCTTCCATTACTTCATTTAAACAATTTATTTTAATCATAATATTCTTGTTCACCAAAAACAGTAATTTTTCTCTTAAATAAGGAGTTTAAACGAATCTATGTTTATCCATCAAAGCAGACACTCTATATAAGTATCTGCAGAAATTTAGCTGAGCCAATATAATGTAATCATTTTTTTTAGATTCATTCCAGCAATCATCCTCTCTTTAACTTGAATATTCTTAATTCATTTATTAACTTATTTAAGATTCCTTTCTTGATTCCTAAACTCTTTTGATAGATTTTAATGGTTATTACATAATAGACTACTATGACTGTTTAACAATGATAGCATTTTCTTTTCCATAATTAGATTCTCTTTGTTGAAGCGATATCGATTATTTATTCTGAGTATCTCCTAATGGTGTAGCAACATTATTGTTTTATAACAGATGATTATGGTTGTGTTATTGATTGCTCCTAAACATACTAGAGAACCCATTTCCTTTGATTGGTTAGAGTTCTTGTTTGGACAACCATACATGGCTTTCTAATTCTTCAACAGTTGCTCTTCTATTTTCATCTACTATCAAGCATCTATAAATAAAGTCTTTGCATTCGTCTGATAAGTATCCTGGGAATTACACAGGCACAGTGGCCATTTTTTAAGCTAATTCTCTTTCACTTCCTGCTTACCATGGAACTTACCCAAATAATAATTCATAAAGACTTACTCCTAATGCCCAAATGTCAGATTTTTCAGAATATCTGTTTTTGAATGCTTAGGGACTCATATATAATGGTGAGCCAACATTAACATTAGGCATAGTTGCTGCAGTTTGAGGAGTTGTTGCAAATCCAAAATCGGCAATTTTAGGGACAGATCCTTTGAGTAAGATGTTTGCAGGTTTTAGATCTCTATGAACAATACCTAGATATAAATTTAATTTATACCTCTTTATTTCATTTATTTATATCCTTAGATTATGCCATAGAACACTTTTTACATGGCTGATTCTTTTTAGACACCAGATTTGGAGATTAATTAACCAAGATCTCCTGAGTCACAAAATTCAGTGATTAGATATGTGTTGTTTTCAGTGTAGTACACCTTATATAATCTCATAATATTAGAAGAATTTAGTTAAGATAATGCTTCAACCTCTGATCTCAATAGTTGATAATGAAGAGGAGTCTTAAGTCCTTTTTTATCTATGACCTTTATAGCAACAACTTCATTAGTTTCATCATTCCTCCCTTTATAAACAATGGAACTAAAGCCTTTTCCGATTGCATCTGATAGTGCATAACTGAAATTCTCAATAACTTTACGTGCATTGCCTGGAATTGGTGTTGCAGGCATTTATCTCTATTGCTGTTAGACAAGCATAATTATTGTATATATTTTTAATTTTTAATTTCAACGGTAAGTGAATAAATTAATTATATTATCATGATGGAAAACACTCATTTACTTTTATTTGTGAATTTCTTCTTTTTTTGTTTTTCTCTTTTGATTTCATCATAATCCAACATATCATCCTCATCCTTAATCATTTTCATATTCATTTTCACTATCGTTCCATTTACTTCCACATAATGCTTATTCTAAGTTGGCTAAGATTAGGAACCCTATAATTTGCTTAGATTCTATTGAGGTTATGATAAACTTTAAGGAGGAATTATTGAAGCACTCAAAGGCGATGTAGGAGACATCACCTATTATTAGGCTAATAGGGGAGACATCTACATCTAAGACATTTGCTGAAATTATTACTACATCACCCAATAATTCCAAGATTAAGGCGTCCTTATCAAATATCTTAATAAAATTTATACATCATCGGATAACAAAATTATTACTAATATGGTTACTATTGTTGTTGCTGCTATTTATTCTTAAACATAGACAAATAATCTTAATTCGGAAAATTCATATATATATATAAAAATATTTAATTTCAAATTTATTTTTGTTTAAATTTGGAAATAATCGCCTTTCCTTCTCTAAATTTTTATTCATACCTACAAATCACTCAAATAATCATTAATTAACAATTAATTTATTAATTATAAATTATCCAAAACATATCCAAAATATATCCAAAATCATAATCTAATGAAATCCTTCACAAATCATTTAGATTATACATCTTAAAATTTTGTTGTGTTGCCAAATCTATACATCATTTTAAATAAAGATACTTTATATTAATAGATAAAATCAATACACTAATAGATAATATTTGCTTTGATGAAAATTAAGCATATCTCTGATAATGCAAATGTGAAAAATTATTCTATTTTTAGTTTGGTTTCTTTTGTTGTTTCCCGATAAACTCTTTTTATTCCTAACTCATAAACTAAAGAATAGTGATTAAGAAAAGTAACCATTATAATAAACATGTTTTAATAAATATTTTTGACTTCAATATATTGAACAAAATCATCTAATTATACATTCATCTACTAATTTTTGATTAGGATCAACAGATGCTAAATTTCCCAAATTGCATTTATTTAATTCTGTACCATTTCCGACAGCTGATTCATTTGATAAAATACAATGTTGAATAATACAGCTATGATAAATTTAATGATAAAAATATACTTAGAATTAATGACTACATTCTTCATAATAATAGAATTGCTGATTTTGACATGATCACCAATTGTACAATTCTTTCCAATAATTGATCTCTAAATTGTTACTTTGTTACCAATTCTTGTTCCTTCTCCAATTACTGTGTCAGGACTGATACGAGAATCTTGTGGATATTAAGTTTAATTTTGGAAATCCTGTATACCTTGATAAAGTGGAATTTCTTTATTTCCCTTAATCATACTTTCAAAATTAGCCTATTAATAATCTTTAATATTATTTAATCTTCTTGCATAATCTTAAGTTATGAATACTTTAATAGAAAATTATTATTATTGTCTTTCATGAAAGATTCCCTAATCCTTCTTTTGGATTAAATTTAGTAAATTCACATTTTTTTAATTTTTCACAATAAAAGGCAAAAATTCCTCCTTCCAATTTTGAATTTCTAATTGTTATTTGCTAAGGTTTTTTAACAATTCTAGCACTTAATATTAGCAGACATAAATATGAGTATCAAATAAATTGGTCATTATTTATATACTTTCACAACTTAAAAGTACATTTCTACTTACTGTAAGATTAGCCTAATCGTCGTCATCTTAATTAGTGATATGTAATAAACTATTATCTTGCCCAACAAACATGATGTCATAGGATTCATCTAAATTGCAAGAAATAGGAACTCTTCCTTGCTTTTTATCTAAATCCTCTTCTTTAACTAAACAAGTGATGGTTGCTTTTTTTGAATAATGGAAATCCAATAAATCTAGTATGTTTGCACCAATCATAATATCACTAGAAAGAAGTATGAAATCTTTTTTTATTTTTTCATGGGCTTCCAATAATGCTGATCCTGATTCAGAATCATCACTAACAAAAAATATTTCTGCTCTTCTCTAAACCAAATCAGCAACAGGCTAATGATTTTTTGTTATCAAAATTAAAATGTCTTGTGGCCCAAAACCAGTTGCTTCCAATACATCTAATTAGTAAAGAATCATTGGTTTATTGCAAATTGGTAAAAGGCTTTTTGAAAAATCTTAACAAAGTGGGAATAACATATTTCCTGCCTTCTCTCCACCTCCAAGAATAATTGCTTGATATTTTATTTGCATAAATTTATTAAAGAAATATAAATATTAATTAATTTCTAGATAAATCATTAGATCAATAATTTAATAAGAGTAATATTAGCTAAGTTTAGTATAAAACTTAATTTGTGAAATTCATATTCAATAAATATATAATTATTATTTTAAAAAAATATGACCCATATAATTGATATTCTATATTTAAATAATAAAAAAGTAATAGTTCAATAAATAAAGGAGAAAAGACGATAAAAATTTTGATTTAGAAGGAATTTTATTTATTATTTAACCAGTTTAAGGTGTTATTATCTTAACAACTATGTTAAAAATAATGACTCTGCTTAAAAATTATTTGTATTCAAGAAGCAAGTTTAATATTATGATTAAAAATTGTTTGAAATTAAAAATATTTGAATTAAAAAGATTTTATTTTCTTTACCATTTTCAAATTGAACTTTAATTAAAGTTTATGGATTAGGAGAAAATAAAAGATTAACATTTATTAAGACTTTTGAATTTTAATGACATTTTAAAGCATAATTTGTTTAGTTTCATTATGAATTCTTTCATTTTAATTATATTTATATTGAATTCTTTTTAAAACTCAACTTGTCAATATAATAGAACAAAACAATTCATTATAAAATATACTACAATTTATAGGTTAATCATCAATTGCTATTTATTTTTATGTCAATTAAACTTGAGAACTATTGTTATATATAATCAGTGAATGAATATTTATGATTTTATTAGAAATATGATTAGAATTTTGATATTTAAATAATATAGAAGAGTATTAGAATAATTAGTGTTTATTTTTAACATTTTTAAAATAAAAACTTTAATTATTACTTATTAAGATGATACGTATACGATTAATATCATTAATATAATATGCTTACAAAGTTTATTAAACTTAGATCAAGCTTCTCTCTTTTGAATTTCAATTTTATATCAAATTTACCTGCAGAGGTTGAAGAATTGAGATCTCATGTAACAAAATTTGCAACAGAGGAAGTAGCACCTTTAGCAGATAAGGCAGATGAAGAAGGTAAATTTCCACCACATTTATGGAGAAAGATGGGAGATTTAGGATTATTGGGAGCAACAGTAGACGGTAAGAAATATATGATTTATTATTTAGCTGCTTATGGGGGATCAGGACTTTCATACTCTGCACATTGTATGATATTGGAAGAAATTAGTAGAGCTTCTGGTGGTATTGGATTGAGTTACTCAGCTCATAGTGCTTTAAATGTTGCGTAACTTTAAAGACATGGAAATGAAGCTTAGAAAAAGAAATATTTACCCAAATTATGTTCAGGGGAATGGGTTGGAGCTTTGGCAATGAGTGAACCTAATGCAGGATCAGATGTTGTATCTATGAAAACTACAGCCAAAAAAGTGGGTGATAAATACATTCTTAATGGAAGTAAAATGTGGATTACAAATGGGCCTGTTGCAGATGTGATTGTAGTTTACGCTAAAACAGAGCCTGAGAAAAAATAACATGGAATTACTGCGTTTATTGTTGAATCAGGAATGAAAGGATTTTCAAGAGGTAAGAAATTAGATAAAATTGGAATGAAATGTTCTGATACAGGCCCTATATATTTTGATAATGTAGAAGTTCCAGCAGAAAATGTACTAGGTGAAGTAAACAAAGGAGTTTATGTTTTAATGAGTGGATTGGACTATGAAAGATTGGTTTTGGCAGCTGGACCTGTGGGTTTGATGTAAGCTGCTTTTGATGTTTCAAAGGAATATTGTAATACTAGATAGTAATTTGGTAAACCTATTGGTCAATTTTAAATAATGTAAGGGAAATTGGCTGAGATGTATACTACTCTACAAGCTAGTAGAGCAATGCTTTATTCAGTTGCTCGCGCTGTTGATTAAGGAAATATTACTAATACGGTTATAAACACATTTATTCTTAGGATTGTGCAGCATTGATTTATTATACATCAGTTAGTGCCACTCAAGTTGGATTAGAAGCTATTTAATGTTTAGGTGGAAATGGATATACTAAAGAATATCCAGTAGGAAGAATTATGAATGATGCTAAATTATATGAAATAGGAGCAGGTACTACTGAAATTAGGAAATGGTTAATTGGTAGATAATTAACTTAATGATAATAAAAACATATATAATTGTTAAGAGTATATTTTATCAAATGTTTTTAAATTACTCTATAAAATTGAAAAACTTATCAATATATTTTGTAGGTTTTGGAGAAGTATTTGTTGATAACGATTAGATTGTACGACTACTATTATGAGATTTACCTTCAAAGTCATCTTTTGAATTCTTCATCTTGCTATTAGGGGTTAAACTACAAAAGAATAACAATATCTTTTACTATTAAATATCATGGACGACTTTTAGTGTAATATTTTTTTGTTTTACTTTTAATTTTAATTACTCATTTTCATAATGATTGTATAAATTATGAGATTTCATATTCTATTTAACCCATTTACATAAATAAATTTACTAAACATTAGGTCTTAGTTCAGGATTTTTTATTAATAATGCTTGAATTAAGATAATTAAATTTTCACTAATGTCATTTCTTCTGGAAATTATTAATTGATTTGTTAATATATTGTTGACTAATTCTTGTTAATCCTTTCCATTGAAGGGAAACTAAGCATGTAATAATTACTAATTATATTAATATATTGATATACAAAAAGAATAACTCCCAAAGACCAAGTATCAACTTTAAAATCCAGTACTTATTTTGATACTACTTCTGGCGGCATATATTCAGTAGTTCCACACATTACATTTTCAACAGGAAGCGAATGAACCTTAATGGCCCATCCAAAATCACATAATTTTAAAGTACCATCTTCATGAATTAAAATGTTTTCAAACTACTATACAAATGAGAGATTACCTTTAGATCTCTGTGTATTATGTTATGCATATGTAGATAATCAAGTCCACTTAGAATTTAATGGAATATCTAAAATACTTCATCTTCTGTGAATTGAGTCTTTGGATTAATTAGATGACCCTTGCTACAATATTCAAGTAGAATATAAATATTGTTTTAATCTTCCCAATATGAATACAGTTTAGCAATATTTTTGTGATTACAAGATTAGTGAATTGATATTTCACTTTAGATCATCTAATTAGCATTGTACATATTGATTAATTATTTCGAAATCTTTATAATCCTTAAAGTAATACTTACAATTTTGCATGCATATTCATGTTGGGTGTTTAGATCTTTGACTAAATACACAGATCCGAAAGAACCTGACCCCAATTGTTTAATTGTTTAGTAAAAGTTACCGCATCCAGTAATAATCATTGTGTAATAAATTTAATTAAATATTATTGTCTCTTAATCTATAATTTACTACTAATACTATTCTTAATAATTGTTGAATACGTATTTAATATTGAATGTTGTTATATCATGCAAAATAGCGTAAACTACAAATACAATTTTTTTATTATCCAAAACATGTGAAATTTCTGAAAGGAATATTCATCAAACATTATTTTAAACTGTAATTATTGATTGTATGAAATGGAAAAGTCATATGAAATAATTACCAAATCAATAGTTTAATATATTTAAATATTTATGAGTCTTCTAATAATAAAAATATATAATATTTAACAGTAAAAAAAAAATATTTTTAATCATATAATAGACTTTATTCTCTCTTCCTCTAATTATTAGTTACTTCCATTACTCTAATTTGTATCTAGTGTAATGTATTTAAAATTACCATCTTTACTAGAACCTCCATTTTGTTCGTTATTATTATCTGAACTTCTAGTTCCATTACTCATTGTGTTTTAATTTGTATTATTGAATTTTTGTACCAAATCTAAAATAATGTTTTAGTTATATTAACCTTTTTGTTAATCGTTAGAAGAGGCATTAGCTAATCTAAATAATAATTAACACATCAGATCACTATAGGTTTAACGTTTGCTCTTTATAATACTAAATTCCATAAATAAAGAGTGATATGACTCTAGCAGCGTGGATTATGTGTTTTAAAACTAGTAGCATTACAAAAAGATACATATTCTATTTGTTTACTAAAGAAATTAGATTCTAAATTAATGTTTTGTATATCTTATTTCAATTAATTGAATTTATCAAACAATTCTTTTTGAATTTCTTTGTTTTTACAATTTTTAATTTTTGCAGATTTTTCCTTTTTTGTTTTAATTCCACCATTTCTTCTAGGGATATTTATCAACAAGTGTCTATGTTAAAGTGAATGAAAATACTCCATATTTCTTCTGAAATAATAGTGACTAAATTCATTTTGATTGTTAACATTACGAATTTTCTTGAATCCATACATATTTAATTATCTTATAAAAGAACTGAAATTATGATGTTTAAAATGGGTAGGTAGTATTTCATTACTCAATTTAGTTTAATCTTTAACAACGAAAGCATTTCCTTTGTCAGTAAATCCAATAATATCTTCGTTATCTGGATTCTAAAATTTATTAACAATCAATTGAATATATATTTAATAATTCGAGAATTTAATTCCTAAAATCATCAAAATTTCTGATGATCAATTTAGGAATATTCGTTTATGTATAAATAGATTAATACCATTACGATATTGTAGGTTTTGAGTAAAAAGTTTGGCACCCCTTTTTTCATACTTTTGATTTTATACTAAGACATTCCAAAGTGTTCCTGATAATTATTTTGCAAATTAAAAAAATTATTAAAATATCTCATTATCTATGTGCCCTTTTAGTCATATTATTATAGAATAATAAAACAATTAGTTCGATTTGTCAAAAGGAATCATGACATTGATGTTTTAAAACCAAAATGATCAAATTAAATATCTGTTAATTTATGATTTTCTAGATTTTCAAAATTCGGTAGGATTGTATAATCAATATAATATAAGAATACAGAAAACCAATTTTAAGGATAAATAAATGAAAAAAAATGGCAATAAATTCTAAATTTAAAAAAATCGAACAAATTACAAGAAAAGATAATTCGATTTATTAGATTGATCAATTAGAATGGTTCTATTTCATAACAACTGATACAAAATAAAAAAAAAAATATCGATGATCATCATAATACCATTTTCTCGAAATTTAATTCATTCTTTCTATTTTGAGTAATACCAAGTTATGAAAAAAGTTTTATAAGGTTTGAAGTAAACTTAGCAATCTCGAGCTATATTGTAAAGCTCTTTTCAACTGAAATTCCTTTTGAGATTTAGGTCATTAAGAAAGCAATCATTGCATTGGTTTTTGAATTTTCTACAACTTTTTCATGAGGTGAATAGACAATATTCCATTTTAATAATGATAAGGTCTTCATCAATTTCTAATTATACTCAATCTCTAAAAATCTTAGACAGCACATTAAAAATGGATTATTTAATAAACCATTTTAAGCAATATGCGATTATGCCATGCTTTATGATCCAACGCCATTAATTAAGCTATCATAAAAATAGATAGTTTATTAAGCTAGATTTATATTAATAAGAATAGTTTCCAAACCTGAAGCTATCACAATAGGTATTAAAATAATATCAAATTTATCAAATATTGTGTTGTCTCTTCCTATATGTTTAGAAGTATACACGGAAGCACTCTAATAAGAAATATTATCAGGATTATTATTTTCTTTAATTAAACTTTTATAGAATGTAGTGGATAGGTAAAAAGTTCTCAATTTTAATTACCTTAAAGTATTTTATTACAAGGAAGACTGTTTTTCTTCTAAATATCTAATATAGAAATTAAGCTGGTTTTCAGTCATTTCGCCTTTATTTTATAAGAGATTGATTTCTGAATAGGTGATTTGTTTATTATATCTAGAACAAACAACAGTATTTTAGGGAGAAGGTTTGAATTGAGGATCAATTGATTTAGAAAAATTAAGACTATTTTGCAATTATTAATTTTAATTGAATGATTTGGAGACATTAAAACTAGGTTATGACAATGCATTAATAGGTTTATTATATCGATCAGTTGATTTGCTATAGGATAGGGATTGAATTTAAGGAGAATACGGAACCCCCTTATATTAACTGACGTTTATTTAAGGGGGTTCTTGTATTTATGGATTCTGTGGGAATAAGGGTTTTAATTTTGATAATGTTTATTCATTCAATCTTTTATAATATTCTGAGACTAATTTAGAATATTTAGGAGGATCATGTTGATAATAATAGTTGAGCAATGATTGAAATTATATATATTATTGATACTGTTACTTAATCTATTCTTGTTATTTTTCGAATTCCTTATTATTTAACTATTATTGATAATATTTTTCATATTATTGTAGGAGAACTTGTAACTATTCACCTTTTAATTTAACAATTAATTCATCTTTTCCATCATCATCTTTTTTAACCATTAAATCTCCATTTCCTTTCAAATATTTCTATAAAAATACAGTGGGATGTTATGGTTCAATTTATTAGAGTTCTTTGATAACTTAAGATTTAAAAGATTCAATTAAATAATTATATTCTTCTTTAGATAATTCAACCATTTCATCAGTTACTTAACCATGTCTTATTCTGGATACACTAAGTGATTTTTCAAATGATTATTATTTAATAGATTATAAAGATTAATTAGAATTGGGAGCTTCTCCCATTTTAGATTTATCAGGATTAAATTCTAAAGATTTAGAATCTTATTTAATCAACAGATTAGGGTTAGATTATTCAAATGACTTTTAGGATTTGCTATTCTATTAATTTTGAATTTACTCCTTGTATTAGTTGTGTAATTCAAACAAAAATAAATCAATAACTTTTACCATCTTTCTCCATTCAATAGCATTTTCCTAATTAAATAAAAATATTAACTTTTTTTCTTTACATATATAATAGAGTAATTTGATCATAACAATTGTATCTTCTTCAGCAATTGTTACACTTTATTAAATGTTTATTCTCTATTCTACCTTTATACCTTTTTCAATAAAAATAGTCTTTATTTTCTTTTACGTAGAGTCGCTAAGTGCATAACTATACAATATTTTTTGTTCGTTTGAATAAATACACAAAGACCACTCATCTAAATATTAGAAAAAATAAAAAGTGTGTGAGAATTCTTCATTCGGTTTCTCAATATTACCATGATTATAATTCTCATAATATTTTTCACCTACATTCCATTCGGGAACCATAGTTTTGCAATATTAAACAATGAATCTGAGAATTACCAGTTTAAGTTTTCTATCGTCTTCCATTAAATATGGCCAAACATCTCGAAAAGTAAGTTCAATTCCATAAGCTTTAATGAAAATAGTCTTTGGTGTATGATATTCTATTTCCAATTCCATTTTCTTTCGATCATATTCATAATCTTTATATTATTCAAATAACATGTAATTTTAAATAATTCATTCAAAGGGTGTGATATGAGGAATATTTAGGATTTAACACAATATCATAAGAGTGAAGTCCGTTTATCAAACCCTTAAAAAATTTGTGTCCTTAAAGTCTTGCTAATCGTTCTCCCATCAATAATGCAAATTATTATTGTTATCCTTTTTCTTGAGCATCCTACCTTTAAATTCTAAATAAGTGCATCAATTAATTTACTTACTCTTATGAATACACTAATAATATATTAATATTCATTTAATTTACATTCATAGAGAGATTATTGCATTGAAATAAATGTATTCTCCACTTTATCAAATAATGTTGATTCACTATAACAAAAGAAGAAAATTGTACTCAAAATTGGATGAATTAAGTAAGGCCATAGTATATAATAAATGATAAGCAAAAACAACATACAAGTCAAACCAATACATTAACTTGTAAAAGCTCGTGTAAAGAATTCTCCAAAGATATTATTTTAAGCAGTTTGAACAATTGAAGTGGATTAAATTGATTAAGTAAAATTAACTGTTTCAGGAAACATCTTAGTTGATCCAAATATCCATATTGAAAATATTGCATGCCATATCAAAAGTATTTTTAATATCTATCTAACCAATTTGGCAATACTATCATCTATTTTTGGTGGAATTTTACAAAAATGCAATAAATAGTATTTATCACAAAAATATGTAATGAATAAAAATACTGCAGTTGTTAAATACAATAAAGGCATTCCTGATCCATATAAGAAATTAACACAAATAACAGTAAGAATTTGAGAATATTTCAATTCTACATTGAAATCTGAACCTGTATAATATTCATTTAAATCTTATTAAGTTAGTTTTTTTGTAAATTGCCCTTATTCCAAACCACATTAATCCATACATTTTTTAATGCATCTCAGTATGCTGCTTATAAGTATATATATAATAGGACCAATTACATAAATAATCATTGTCAATAACTAAAAGATAAAATTAATTAATTACAATAGTTGTACCAACTTAGTTAAACCATTCAACATTTATATCATCAAATTTACCATTTAAGAGTACTGAAAAAGAGGATAAATTTAACTCATTTGTATATTTGATATTGATGATCAAAATTACTAAAGCTGTATTTATGTATTAAACAATAAATACTTTCAGGAGACGAGATGATAATTACTTTGATTTTGAACGATGAGCTTCGAATTCAGCAAATTCTAATTAAAATAATAATGAATATAATCATTTACTTGTAAAGATTATTTAAATAATTTGATTAATTAAAATTATGACAACTACAATTAAAAATGGCCAACCAACAATTTTAACATAATCATTAAACCATTGTTAACACAATTATTCACCATTACTAAAAGTCATATTAATCCTATTTAGAAAGTCTTCTTTGCAATAACATATTAAAAGTCCTTTTTTTTCACTTTTAGCTTAATCTTCAATAACATCAGTTTCAGTAATATTAGAATACATAGAACAGTTAGGTTCAGGATAATCTGCTTAATAATTTAATTATTAATCTCTAAAATAATATTGTAATTTACTTTAAGAAAAGTATAGCAGCAACAGTGAAAATCATCAAGATAAAAGTAAGCATAAAACTTAGAGTTCTACGAGCTAATAATTCTGAAGAAGTATATTATAAATTCATCCAATTAATATCATCTGGAGGAGGTGCTGGTTATGCCTTAATTATCATATTATCAATTTTCATTATCTCATTGCATCCACAAAATGAAAAGAGATCTCTTATATAATCTTCCTAATATATAAAATATGCCATATTTCTTTATTCAATTGTTTCAAATGTAATCCAAGCATATTTAATAATCTCGTTAAATTATTCTGGTTCTTGTATTTAGTTGTCATATTCTGTTATCTAATTTTCAAACGATTAAATTTCTTCTATAAGTTTTTAAGCATCCTCTTTTTATTACAATTAATTTAAAGCTTACATCAATACGGTAGTTGCTAAATTTTATTTCAAGTCCATTGATGTTACTGTTGATACTTTATACTTATTTTCAAATCTTCTAACTAAATTATTTCTATTTTTTATTGCTAATGCTCTTTCTTCGCCTATTAATATTGATTTATTTCCTTTCGAGAATTAAATATCTACTATATGAAAGTTAGGGATTTAAGGAAATTTCTTAGCTAATTGCAATTCAATTTGTATTAATTTTTGAAATAGATCCCTAGGATCTGAACCCTCAGGCAGATTTCTGAATTCTAAGGAAAAATTCTCTATAAATACTTCACTCTCATTAACATTTTTCATAGTCTCTTTTTCTTATCTTTCTAATCTTGATAATTATTTCAATTTTATACGTAAAAAGAAAGATGCTTGTGATAAGTATTATTGCTAAATCAATATAAGCACATATTATAGAAACAGTATTATTCTTAATACTTAGTGATCCTAACGAGAATTATGAATCCTAACAAAAAGAATAAGCATAAACTAACATCTGATGCATATCAGGACAATTGTCAAATAAAGATTCATTTATAAGGAATTCGCAAGATGATTATCCTATACATTTACTTTCTATTTCTGAAAAGGATTTTGTATTAGTACAATTAACTATTGCACTAGATGGATCATAATATGTGCAAGGAATAGAATTTCTACCTTTTTCTACAAAACCCAATATAAAATTTTAGGATGAAATGATTCCCGATTTGCAATTATATGTTGTTTTCTGAGACATTGTAGCTGTAGCAAGTGTCACATTATTCTAGTTATTTATATCAATTCATTAATTTACATTGTTTATTACGTCGTCCCAAGATATTTTTACACAAGAATCTCCATTAAGACTCAAAGATCCTAATGTTGATCCCATGAGAATCGAATTGAGACCTAAATTATCCTAAACACAAGATAAAGAAAAGATCAATTACGGTATGCTCATAAGAGCAAATAGTAAAAAGTATAGTATAATCTATATAACATATATAAATTACTTATTTGAGGAATCGAAAATATATAGTTATGCCTGCTCCATATTAATTGATATCAGATTAAAATTCTGTACTGCAACAACAATTAAAACCTACATCTAAATTACAACAGTTTGAACAATCGTATAATTTATCATCTTAATCAATCGGATGAGTGCTTTTCAAATGAGCAATCAATGCTTCCTAATTAACAGGAGATCTATCAAGCACCGTTTACTTTGTTTTCAATAATTTCTCTTCACTTCCATTTATATTTATTTAAGAATCCTCTTTTAAAGTAGTATTTATAGCTTAATTTGGATGAATTTGCATAAGTAAAATAATTTATATACATTAAAAACTATTTATTTCATCAATTAAAAAATAGAATAGTAGTTCATCTTACAAACATGATTCAGATTTAATTCAAATTCCTTTAGTTAACTCTAACGACCATTATCTATTCTTTATTAATTAGGAATATTATTCTATTTTATCTCTGTCAACTCTAATCATAATTTGTCATTACCATATCGCTGATATATTATTATAATATCTTGATTGTTTGATTCTACCTAATTTAAGTTATTTTAATTTAACCTAAATTCAATTAATAGATTAATCAAGAAATATAATTGATGAACAACTAATTACAATAGATAAACTAACTCATTTCATTCATAACCATTTAACTCTTTTACCACATTCCCAAATACCTTTCTTTGAGATTCCATTTGATTCTATATAAGTCCCTTCTCCATGTTAATGACCGTCTTTCCACATCCCGTTATAAATTCTTCCATCACCACAATAATAAATTCCTTATCCATGTTTAAGATCATTTTAATATTCTCCTACATATTTATTTCCATCAGGCCATGTCATTGTACCTTATCCATTCATTTTATTTTATATCCATTATCCATCATAAACATTTCCATTAAACCATATATATATACCAGATCCATGAAAATTATTGTATTCGAATTGACCTTAATATATTGAACCATCATGAAATAGAAGTTGACCCCAACCATGCTTTCGACCTTCAAAATAATCTCCTTCATATTTTGAACCATTTGGCCAAATTTCCTCTCCTTTACCATGTTATTGATCATCTTTCCATTATCCTGTGTAAGCTGCTCCATTAGTATGAATATATTTTCCATATCCATTGGCTTTATCATTTAACCATTCTCCTTCATAAAAATCTCCATCAGTACAAATTAATTATCCAATCCCTTATGCTACATTCTATTTCCAATCTCCAATATATTAAGAACCATCCAAATAAATTAAGGTACCTTTTCCCCATTTTTATCCTTTCATCCATTCTCCATCATATTTACTTCCATCAACCATTTCTATTGTTTAGAGTGCAATTGGTTCTATATAATTCATAGTATTTTTGACTAACAGTTAATCTTCCTTATATTTGATTGCTGTAACAACACTTTTTTTTAAAGTTTTTCTTTTTGCATAATAAGCTCCAATATCACTTGTTACACTTTAACTTTCTAATTATTTCATCTATCGTTAATTTGACTCTAATTTCATATTTCTTCTTATTCTATAACCCCTGTAATTAGCCTAAATTTTAATAATCATTGCTATTTTTTAAAAATCTTTCTCTCTTTTTTCTAAGTTAAATGCTTCTGCAACTTCTTAAGTAATATTTTTCTCAATTACAATAACTGAATCTTTTCCACAACATAAAGCAGAGATCTATCCCATAAAAGAAATAATATTTAAATTTAATTCTAAAATGATCAATAAAAATGTCAAAAATACAAAATACTAAGAAAGCTATAATTTTATTAAATTTGATTGTTATAAATATATATTTAAAATCTTCTAGTTGTAATAATTATGATATCACTTCAATTCAGGTTAAACGGATTTTAAGAAAGCTTCTAAATGTTATCCTTAATATTTGAGAAACTCAATTTCTTATTTCCTCTTTTATTCTTCAATTTAATTTCTTTCTTTAATTTTCTTATCTAATGAATCCTTTTTATTAAGTAAATCAATTCTCTAAATTTTATTATCAATTCATACTTTTTCTTCAAGCTTTTATTTTCTCTATTCTAATTAAACTATTTTTTCTTCTAACTCACTTTTACCCATTTCAGCCTATAGTTACTTTCTCATTCCAAATGTAACAGATGAATTATATAATGTTTAATAAGCAGCAATTGTCATTTTTAATTCATCTCTCACTCTCATTAGTAATAATCCTATTTTATTACTTCTATATAAATATACCTCTTTCTGGACAATCAATTGTAACTTATCTTATAATCTCATCAAAACATTAACTTAATAACTCTTCTCTTATAGGGCATATTCCAGTTTCTCTAAATTGATTGATTAAATATCTCTTAATACCTAGCTTATCTTGCTAACAATCTTTCATCAAGTAGTTTTTACAAATTTCCAACATCTTCTCTAGTTGCTGGAACATGTGAAACATATTGAATATAATGTTTTCCATCGTGATCCCATTCAATTGGTGGTAATATTGCATTCAAAATATCCTAAATTTGCTCATCTGATACTTTACTTCTGTATTAGGTTTTGATTCTAAAGGAGATAGTTATGCTTTTTTTTTTCCTTGCATACCTCTAGTAGCATCATTGGAATTACTAACTTCGATTGGATTTTCATATTTGACCAAAGATTCTCGTGGAGGTTTAACTTCTGCCATATATATAGATGATGAATTTTATTTAAAATTATTATAAAATTTTTTATAAGTTTTAGAAATAGAGTCGTCTTAATTGATGAGAGAACAATAATCTAAATAGATGTAAAATTTATATTAAGTGGAAAATCAAAAAAATTAATTTTCATTGTTTAATTTTCTTTTTATAAATTAGAAACCTATTTTGAATGTTGTTTTAAATTTATGTAGCAATAGAATCCATTTGTAATAACTTTTAGTTAGAACTAAGTTCAGTTGGTTTTTTGGTATTCGAGGTAGACTTTTAATGTTTTGCATCTTTGTTACTTTCATTTGGTTATGTTTATAATGGTTTTTATTCAATTTTGAATGATAATCTTCCTTATCTGGAAGGTATTTTGGAAATAGATGTATTATTTTACATGCTAACACGTTCAGTGATAATAAATTTGTTGTATCCTTGAGGAATAGAACTTTATCGTTAATTGACGAATTGATCATTTTCTGTTTTTTTAAAGAATTCTCCAATTTAAACTTGTTTGGTTTATTTGGTAAGTGGTTATTAATTACTAAGCGAGGGTTCTCTTTTTTGAATAGGTTCTTGAGATCTGGTTTTGGTTCGTCTAGACAATAGAGAATAAAAGTTATTACATTTTTTTAGTGATGGAAATATTGTTATAATTATCTAAGTAATTTTTTCTAGGAGATTATGTAATATGACCTAAAGTAACATCATTTTATCTATCCTATTGTTGATAAGGAGATTTGCTTTTGAGTTTGATTTTAAATATATATGGTTAATTTTCGTGATTTTAATTATGTGGAACTTAAGATATAAGTTATTATGTTATTTTAGTAAATGTTTGTGATTAGAATTGGGATTGTGTTTAAGAGTGTTTATTTTATAAAAGATAATATGTTGTAGTGATTTGATTATGCTTATTGTTTTGGATCATTTCTATAATTTCATTTTGAGTTGATAATCCAAATTAAACCATTTATTATATGATTTCATTATCAAGCTTGAGAAACTATGGAATAGAATACTTACCAGCAAATTTAATAAAATCATGATTTTTTATTTCTTACAATGTTATACGTTAAGCAGGATCTTTCATCAATAATCTCTTTAGTAAATCAGCAGCCTATAAACTAACATGTTTTGGCAAATGGAAATCAGAAGTTTTGATTTTTTCATATAATCTCTTGGTATTTTAATCTTCAAAAGGTACACATCTATAACAATAAAGATGGTTTGCTTACCCACAGATCATAGCATACAAAATGATTCCACTGGACCAAATGTCTGTAAATAAACCATCATATGAAAGTCCTTACAACATTTCAGGAGCAGCATAACATGGACTTCCACAAGGTGTTTTCAATTTCTAGCCAGGCTAATAAGTTGAAGACAATCCAAAATCAACTACTTTTAAAATGCCTTCATTTAGAAGTACATTCTCTGGTTTCAAATCTCTATGAACAACTTGATGTTCATGAATGTAAGTAACTGCATTTATTAATTAGATGAAGAGTCTTGCAGCTTCTCTTTCCTCTAAACGTTTATTGTTTACTATGTGATCAAAAAGCTCTCCTCCACTAGCATACTCGGTAATAATGTATAACTTAGTGTCACTTTCGACAATCTACTATGAAAATGGCTTACTTCAAATAATTACACCACATTTGGATGTCTTAATTTTCTAAGGATCGAAATCTCGCGATGAATCCTTACATAATCTGACTCTTATTATTTCGACTTGTCTATGATCTTTATTGCCACCTATATTCAATTACTTGATCTTCTTTACCTTTTCTCCTGTGAGTTTGTGAATACCCAATTTTACCTTACTAAATGTTCCTTGTCCTAAATCCTTATCTATTATATATGATTTCATTAATTTAATGATTGATGTGAAAGGCGATGGAAATTGTTTGTTTCGTTGTGTTGCACTTGCACTTCAAGGCACACAAAATACACATCATGAATTTAGAATCATGTGCGCCAATTTTATACAAGATAATCAACCTATATTCAAAGAAAAAATCCATTAAGGAATGTTAAAAGAATATGATTCATCTAAAGATGTTTTTTAATAATACGTTCAATAAGTATAAAATGGATAGATTATGGGTGGATTAATTGAATTATAAGCTTTATCATTAGCATTAAATGTTCAGTTTAATGTTGAAGGTATTGGAAACAAATTGTTAGATATTGGATTGTCTCACAATCCAAAAAAAGAAATATAATTGTGTAGAATTAAAAATGATAAATATAAAGAAGGTCATTACATGTTCAAGAAAATACATAAAATCAAAAAAAAGAAATGAATATAAATATATATATAAATATATATTTAAAATACATGGGTAATAATTGTACTGGATAATGTGCAGGATGTTACAAAAGAGATATTGAAATATTAGTAATTATCTTCTATCCTATTATAGAAAAGTGAATAACATTAAATATTATCAGAAAAACCCTATGAATCATTAAGCAGAAAAAGTTCAAAAAATTACCTCTAAGATGCTATTCCTTTAAGTAGTAAAAGTGAAATTAATACTAAACCAATTACGAAGAGTGTTGTAGATATTGTTGGAGATAAATCAAGAAAAACAAAGGCTGTTTTAAAAATTTAAGCATGTTGGAAAGGGTATTCAGTTAGAAAAAAGCTTCCATTTATGAACCATATTAAAACAAGTGTTGAAACAGAAGGTAGTAAAACAACAGGCAGTTATTTTGAAAGATTAGGGAATGAACTAAAATTAAAAAAGTAATTGCACACAATATCATATTAAGATTGGCCAAAATGTATAACGGTTAATGGCTAGGAAAAGAAAGACACGGAAAAGGAGTTTAAATTTGGCCTGATGGAGCAATGTATGATGGTGAATGGGAACATAATAAAGCAAATGGAAAAGGAATATTTCGTCATGCTGATAAAATTGAATATGATGGATAATGGAAAAATAGCAAAGCATGCGGTTTTGGAGTGATGAGATCTCCTAATGGAGCATATTACGAAGGTGAGTGGGAAAATGATCTCTAACATGGATATGGAAAAGAGAAATGGGCAGATGGATAATTTTACGAAGGTTAATATTATAAAGGTTTAAAACATGGGAAAGGAAAATATATTTGGAAAGATAATAGTAGTTATGAAGGAGAATGGTAGAATAATAAAATTCATGGATTGGGAGCGTATCATTGGTTTGATGGAAGAGGATATATAGGATAGTGGTTAAATGGTATGATGAATGGATAAGGAGAATACAGTTGGAGTGATGGTAGAAAGTATATTGGGGAGTATAAAAATGATTAAAAAGATGGATATGGAGAGTATAAATGGGCAGATGGTAAAGAATTTAGAGGAATGTGGTAGAAGGGAGTTTAACATGGAGAAGGGGTTTATATAACAGTTGATGGAAGGACTAAAAAGGGAGTATGGTTAGAAGGTAAATTAGTTTAATGGTTGAAATGATTAATTACTATGTATATTAATTTTATAATTTAACGTTTATGAGTTTAAGTATTGATGATTGTACAACTTAAAATCTGAGTTCAGATTTTATTAAGAAGAAGTACAGAGGTAAAGAAAATCTATCTCTTAATCGTAATTCAACTAAGATTAATTCTATTACTCAAGCTATTGAGAAATAATCATAATAGTTTCAACATCTAAATTTACCTATTGGAGAATATTGGGGATAAATTAGATTAAATAAAGCAAATGGAATAGGCTCATGTTATTTAAATACAGGAGGGTTTTATTATGGAGAATGGAAGAATAATAATATTCATGGAGTAGGAATCTATTTCTTTAATGTTGGTGGTTATATTAAAGGAGAGTTTTAAGATGGTAAAGCGAATGGAAATTGCGAATTATGTTATCAAAATGGACAATTACATTAAGGAACTTTTAAAGAAGGTAAACAATAAGGTTTGGGACTAAAAATATGTAGAAGAGGAAAAGAAGTTGTTTAATTTAAGGATGGGATAAGAGTGAATGTGACTTAAGAATATTCTTCAAATGATAATATAGATTAATTATTGAAGATCTAATTGCCATAAATTTATATTCATCATGATAGAATAGTTTATGGATTATAATGTGATTTAAGTGGTTTGGGAGTTATTCATTATAAAAATGGCAGACTTGATATGGGTAATTTTTAGAATGGTTTTTTAAATGGGAAAGGAAGGATTATATTTAAAAGTGGAGATATTTATGATGGTTAATTGTAAAATGGATATTTTTAAGGAGAAGGTAATTTACAATTAAATATTTATAAGGATTTTATTTAAATTACAATTCAAGATAGATGACTGAAGGAATTTTTGAAAAGAATTAAATAATGACAATTGAAAATCAGACCATTTAATATCCTCCAAAAAAGGATGAACAAGAGTTATGTATTGTTGATCAAAGAATTATAATTAAAAATGTGCATCTTAAAACTAGAGGTGTTAATCTAAGTACTTAATTTAATTCTGAGAAAAAGTCTACTAAAGTTAATAAGATATAAAGTTTAATATAACACATGCTGAATCCTATGAAAAATACATAAAAAAGTGAAAATGGATAACACGAAGTTGTTTTGGATAATCTTTTATCAAGAGTGTAATCACCTTAACAAAGGAAAAATTTAGAATAAATAATTAATTAAGTTACATCACCATAAAGAATTAGATGAATATATATATTAGTTTCTATTCCAATACTAATAATAATTAAAAAATGATAAATCATTTACATAAAAATATTCACATTTTGTCAAAAAACTGCTTAATCTTTTATTTTTTAAGATTGGCTATAGACTAATGAAGATTTTTAGTTTTCAAACTTTTTTATTTTTTTTATTTGCCATCATCATCCTCATCATCATCATCATCTGAATCATCCTCATCATCATCAGAATCTCCTTCCATATCCATCTCTTTTTAAACTTATTTATTTGTATATTCGAATTCTGTTTCATTCACTTAAACTTTTGCTGACTTTCTCTTATTTACAAAATCTGCAATATCATAAAATTTAATTGAACTATCGTGTGACAACGAGGCTGCAATTTTTTGTGTTCTATCTACAACTATTTTAGTAATTGGAAAATAAGAATTATCTTCATGTTGACCTAAAATTCCAGTAATCATATTTGGAAAAACTGAAACTCCTCTCACAAGACCATCTTCTCCTCCTGTAATTATTGAATGTTCATCTATTTTACACTAATATATATTTAATGAATTATTTACAATAGAATCAATAGAATTAGGGTGACCAATAATACGATCCTTAAAGTCTCCAAAATAATCCCATTTAAATAATAATAAGTTTCCTTCACTTGTTGAAGTACAAACAAATTAACCATTTTTTACCAAACATATATCTGTTAATTCTTCTTCCATACAATCACTTTTTGCATATAAACATTTTTCATTTGTGCTTTAATATCTTAAATCATGAACACTTAAATAACCATCCAAACTTGATGACAATAATAAATTATTAGATGAATCTATTTCTATTCCAGATATAGCTTCTTCAGCTTCTTTAACTTTAAAAACACATTTAATCTATC
Source organism: Paramecium sexaurelia (assembly GCA_000733375.1). Classification (NCBI taxonomy): domain Eukaryota; phylum Ciliophora; class Oligohymenophorea; order Peniculida; family Parameciidae; genus Paramecium; species Paramecium sexaurelia. Next base: position 77,820 of record JPFM01000089.1, on the reverse strand, counting down.
TTAAATCCCATATTTTGAGATTTCCTGTGTCATCACCTGTAGCAATAATGCTATCATTCAATTATTTTAGTGAATTTATAGCATGTCTACATAAATAAATGATATTACTTATGAGCTTTCTATTGATGTAACACAATTTTACCATTTTAATCTAAAATAGCAAAAGAGCAATCTTTGCTTGCTGTAATCAAGTGTTGACCATCTCTAAAGAATTAACTAATTCTGGCAGATTATTAATGATGAGTAAAGGATGCTATTTCTACTACATCATCTGATGAATATTTCAATCTTAATTTGTGGATAAAAATAATTACATATTAACTTCTCCTGTAACTTATGCACAACATACAACATCTTAATAAGGATGAAAATTTAAGTCAAATAAATGATCCTTAGCGAAATAGAGAGGTGGTTCAATTACAATTTCCTATTGTTATTAAATCATGGTAATAAATTATCTTAATTTATTTATTATATTTATTTACAATATCATTTTAAATTGTTGATGAATATATTCTTATCACCAAGCATATTCAGTTCTAAAATCAACCATTTTACTACGATCACTACTTGGAAATGTTTTTTATGAAATTGTTATTAATCTTTTTATAGCTTGTATGTATTTTCTTTAAGTTTCGTCATTTAAGATATGAGCTATCTATGAACTTGAAATTTTTGATCTTCCAGTTCTTTCATGAATACCAACCATTGTTACACCCATAGCTAACTGATGAATTTATATAATTACGCCATGGAGCATTTCCAATCGCCAACTCCAAATATTTGTCATATGATCTCACATATTCTTTGTACACACAAAATCTAATTATTAAATATAAAGCATTCAAAATTTCCTCATTAATAGATTATACCATCTTTGCTTTCTATAATTATTCTGTTAATGGTTTTATATAATCAAGAGTTTATTTGTAAGAATTAAATGCTTACGAACCTTCTAAGCTTCTTTTAAGTGTTTCAGTATTAAATTTATCAATCAACTTTATATTCCATTCTCTTAACATTTTTTTGCACCATAAATACACATCTTCACATCTTGTTAATAGTGATACTCCATCTAGCAATTATTATTCTATTTCTTCCTTTCCTCTACATTAAAATACAGGAACAAGTGCAGTATTTGGATCTAAATTTCTCTCTTTAATTTTATTAAGAAACTATTTTATTTCCTCCTTATCTTCTCCTTCTAAAATCTTTATTTCCAATTCCCTTTGATTATTTTCTTTTTTCTCTTAAACAAATTGCATCAATCTTTTGTATCTTTGCCAATCATTCTCTCCAAAATAAGTAATAGGTTCTCCCAAATCTCTTAATCTTTTTTGAACCTCTTTTTTCTCTATTGGAGGAAGATCATGAGGAATTTAGATTTCATCTTATTAAATTTTATCACGTTCAGAAATTATATTTTATTAGTCTAATCTTTTAATTTTCACTCTATCAATATCCTTCGTTTTATAGTATTCATCTTAAATTTTAAGTTTCTTAACTAATTTTTCATGCTAATTTCCATTTAAATAAATACTTTTTATCTTTCCCTTTCACGTTATTCCTATAATAATTTCTGTCTTTCTTATTCAACTTTCTATTTTTATTCCTAAATGGTTGTTAAATTAGATTTTTATTATTTTTTTTGTTCAATGAGCTTTTTTAATGATTAAAATTCTTGCATTATAAAATGCCTGATGTGAGTTAAGTATATTTTTAATATTTTTTTAAGATTTTATATACATATGAACACTCATACAATTACTCAACCAAAACCTTTAATTCGACTTATATAACTAATGAAAACAGATTCTGTGAGTGTCTCATCTACCTAATCAAATGAATCACATTTCAACGAAATTGAGAGACCTGAAAACCCTATGATCAAGAACTTTATAGACAACTATGAAGATGATCTCGACACCTTCTTCGATCAATTGGAATGAAAGACTCTTAACTTATGAAATGTGTTATTTTGTGTTATATATTAACTGAATAAATGTTGTTAATTATATATATTTATATTCATAGTAGAAGTGCTTGCTTTATAGGTATTAGTTATTCCACTAACTTATGCCTACTATCTCGTTTTTAACTATAATCTCTTAATTTCTCTATAATCTACTAACCTAATTAGTCTATTTTTAAACACAATTTGTTAGCTTAAGGAATTTCTAGTAATTCTAACAACGATTATTCTTCATCCAACAATTAGGACTCTAATTTTATGTTGCTGTCTAAGGACTCCATACTCTACTTTTTACTATAATTGACGAAATTTTATGATGAAACACTCTTTAAACTTTTCTCTTTTAATTTGCTTGAATGTACAACTATTTCTTCATACTATTTACAGGTTCTTTCTAATAATGCTAATTGTTATTTATAATCTTAAAATTTATGATTAAGATCCAAAATCAATAAATCAATATTAGTTTAGTTGGTTCCACATAATTTGTTAAGTTAAAGTAAGATAGTATCTTGATTCTTATTGTTTTATAAGATTTGTCGATTTTATTCTTATAATTCACTCAATTATTTTAATAAAGTGGATATTAATTGATTTTATTCTTGCTTCAGTACCCTGTTCTCCTCCTCAAGCTCTTTCAGTCTTATTTATAGCTTATCCATCCTAATATCCTTCTTACAAGACATATCAGTTATATTATTAACAAGAAAATATTAATAAATTTATGTGATAGCTATCATATTAAATCATTACAAGTGATTTCAACATTCCTTGAAATCTTAAATAAAACAACTTCTATGGTTTTACTCACATTTACTCTTACAATCACATTACTAAAATATTAAATCTCATGATCTGTTATGAAATTTTAATATTATTACTTCAATGTATAATTTATTTGATTTCTAAATTTAAATGTTATATAAATTATATAAATTATTAAAAGTTATCATATAAACATCCTAATGATACATATAAATAAACATCTAATAGAGTAAGAGGCAACTTATTTTTTATATCCTAATGTATAATCAGATCATTAGATAATTATTCGCTATAAATATCAATAGATGTATCTTTCTGTAAAGGTATCTTAAATATTTGACATATATATAGATTTGTAAATTTATAAAATAATTTCACAATAATATTTTATATTTCTCAGTTGTTGGAACTGTATTTATTATCATATGACCACTGTATCCAATTGAGGCTAAAACCCATGCAGTCCCTTTTGACCAGCTTAATCCATAGATTGAATCTTCATGTTCATCATATTGTTTAACCAAATAATCATCTTCTTTATTTAATTAAGGAACTGAAGAAACTGATGTAATATTATATAATGAAATAGTTCCATCGTCAACTATTTATAATGCATATAATTTACATGATAGAGAAACTAATTAATCATGAAATTTATTAAATTTAGCTTGTAAAACAGAATTCTGTAAATCTTCAAATGATTTAATTGCATATTGAGTCTTGCGAATATCCCATACTTTTGCTAAACAATCTTCTCCTCCGGTAATAAGATAATATTGTTTATTGGGATTAAAGTCTATATCTAATATTTGTAAACTATGTGCTTTGAATTTGTTTACTCTAATATTGATATGAAATAGATTTACTTCTTTTCTCTGGTATCTTAGATGCATAAGTAGTTATTTTAAGATCGTACAAACAAATTCTTATGATGTGGATCTTATTCACATAAATTATAAAGATCATTATCATCAATAATATTATCAAATGATTATTTATTTAGGTCAAATTGAATGATTGATTTATTAGAACTTAGATAAATAATGGGATCATCTTCTGGACAAATGACACTAAGAATTATAATAATGATTTAATACTTAGTCAAACCCTCATATAATAAATCGAAATTGACTTAATATCTGCCATTATCAGCTAATTCTATGCAACAAAGTTTTGTCTTCCTTTATTATGCTAATAAATATAGATTGTAATAATTACGATCAATGTAAATAACATATAATTATTCTTTTTTTGCAATGATCTTTTCGACCATTCCATTAATTGCTATTTTATGCAATTAAACAATCTTTTATTCTAATTCTAAATATTCATTCACGTATATCTGAAAATAATAATTCAAAATTAATTATTTACTTCATTATTTTTCTTTGCATTCCAAGTTCCGACAGCAAAAACATGTCTTTTGTTGAATACTATATTTGAAACACATCTACAATTTTACTCTCCGAAAGAAATTTATACAGGCTAAGTTTATTAATCCATAAAATTATAATCATTATTGGATTGACTTAATATTTTGTGAATTATATTATTTAACAATTCAATCATACTCTATAAAGAAACAGAAATAGAAAGGCTTTTAATTAACCAACTAGGTTTATAATTATTTATATATTTAGACATGCATATTTATATTTTATAGAATAAATTATTATAATCAATTTTCAATCTGATTTCCTTTTTGTATTTTGTTTATTATTTTTTTAGTCACATTTTTCAAAGGCTTATCTGTATGCATTCTTGATTAATGTCTTTTTAAACCAGCATGAGTTTATAAAAATTTATTGCATTCTTGACATTATAAAAACTTTGACTTGTCTCCATTCTATTTATTTTTCTTAATCTTTTTTGTTTCATTTTATATTGGTTTGGTTCCTTACTCAATTAATATTTCTTCATCTGATATCAAACTAAAACCATTAAAAATACATATTACTCAATCTCTACTGGAGTTTTCTAACTTGATTCTGGAGAATTGGGTTTTTAAGAAGTTAAATCGAAACCTTATGGTGCCTCTGTGTTTTATTCTAGTTAAACTCTCTCTTAATCAACAATAGGAACTATGGTTAATTGATTCACATCAGTATTTAATATATCCATTCCTTTTGCTAATTTATCATGCTTCTCAGATAATGCAGCACATTATTAATAAAGTGAAGCAAGAGCATTCAAATGAACTGTTAAAGGTACGTATTACATAATTTATTTAAAGAGAATTATTTATTAATCATCAATTTTTATAATGTGATATCCTTATAATATTTTTCATATAAATAACATTATTATTTTTTAATTTTAACTATTTCAAATATCTTATGAGTATAAATTTTAGTATCCTAATTATTTAAAATATATTTTAATTATTTATAAATTTATTTTATCTTAATCAATTTCATGTTATTAAAATATTATTTTTATCCTTATTATTAATTATGTAATTAATATAGTTTCAAGCATACCTTAAACATTTACAACATTCTTTACACCTAAAATGTATTATTAAATATTTTAACTATTTCTATTTCTAATATAATATATTAATAATTTTAGAATTGCAGACAATAAGCAAATTAGTAATTAAATTTTATCAGAAAAATTAAGAGATTTAAATTCTTCATATAAATAAGACATAATTAGATGATAGTTTTAATTTTACTATCATTTAATTAATTTATAAAAAATAATAAATAAATAATATATTATTATTTTTTTATTAAATTTTATATGAATATTTGGATATTTTGAATCAAATTTAAATTTGCTCTTTGGATCTAAATTTGGAAGAGGGTCTTTGTTTAATTAGAAAATATAATTTACTCTGTGAATACTTCACTTACAACTTCAAGACCTCTATCTATCAGATTGACAAATTTCTTATCCTCACTATAAACCATCAACGATATAAACATGGCTAAGATTGCTAAGACTAATAGAAAGATTTCAGTAACAATTGTGGATGATGTCAATCTATTAATTTTATTAGATTTAAATTACTATTCGAAAAACTTGCAAATAAATGGAGTAATAGTGATACCAAAATTTTAGAGACAAACAAATAAGGATAGACTTCTGCCATGTGTATTTGGTTAAGTTAAATATAAAACTCCACTCCATACAGTTGTATAAGATAATGAAAATGATAATCCTAATAATAAAAGTCCTTCAAATGGGGATTATAATAGCACTAAAATATGTGCCCATATGGCCATCAAACCTGAAAATATTGTCTATTATATATATATATTTATAAAATACTAAAGATGATCTTTGTCCATATTTGTCAATAACAAATCCTAATAATGGAGTTATAACTCCTGAAAACAGCCACATAAGAGTAACCAATTTCCAAGCTAACATTTCTCCATTATCTATAGTATTCAACCATTTATCATATAAGAATTCTTAAGCATAATCTACTAATACTAAAACTGAAGTAGATGCAAAGGAATAGAACCATAATAAATACCAATAAATAGAAGGATATTAATGTTTATTAAAGAATCCAAAATATTTATCAAAAAAGGTTTATTGCAAGATTTCAGATTAAACTTATTCAACATCTACTTATTCATCTTAATGAGGTTATTAATCTAATAAGATTTCTTCTCCTTCAATTTATTAATGTTGATGAAATGCAGAACTTTTTAATTTCTCTTGATTCTTCTTAAAATATTTAGCTCCTTTGTTTATTATTGCAGATTAAGCATCAACATCGATATCAATGGCAACAATTGACATTAACAATCCTAAAGTTGTTGCTAGAATTGCAATTGTATTCGATGCTCCTACTGATGTTATCTATGGTGCAAACCATATACACAGTACGAATCCCAATGTATATATAAATTAATACATACCCAAGACAAAGGTCTAAAAATATACAAAATACAATTACTAAATAAGTGAATTTATAATATGAGCATATAAAGGAAGTTAATATTATCAAAAGTGATTCTATTCCCCAACCTAATAGGATTCTTCCAATTATAAATACAAATTGGCTGCCAGAGGAAAGACCAAATGTTACAATAATTTAACCAAGTGCACATAATCCATTTTAAAATATGATACTTTTTCTATCTCCATATAAATCTCTTATCAGACCAGAAAAGAAAGGCAAAAATGAATTCAACAAAAAGTGCAATGAAGTTAACCAAGTTAAAAATTCTTTAGGATCATCAATATTAAATGCTTCTCCTATTTAAGTTTACATTTAAGCAGGCAAAACTAAACAATATGAAGAAGCAATCAATCCAAATGATGTCATTAAAACCAAATGCCATTTAGATTTATGTGTCTACTTGTCCAAATAAAACATATTTTCTTCCATATTCGTTTTTTATTAAAATATATATATATATATATAAATATGTCAATTAAATTCAAAGAGTTTCCAAATTTTAACAGATTAAGTAGAAGTAGCAATGATAAATTAATTTTCTTTAAAAATTATTTCAGAACCTGGAGCGCCATTATTTTCATTTGATAATGTCAAAAGTGGTTTCGTCTATTGAATATCCCAAATTTTTAGAGTATAATCATTACAAATTGATCCAAAGAATTACTGATTTAAAGATATTGATATACTCCATACCCAATTCTTACTATGACCAGTAAATTCTCTAACTAACTCATAATTATTTCCATTCCATAATTTTATTAATCCATCATAACCGCTCGATATTATCAATTAACCATTCTATATATAATTAATTGATGATCCTCCATATTCACATTAATGACCTTTCCATTAATGTAGTATCATTCCAGATTATTAATCATAAACAGTTATTAATTCATCTCCCCCTATAGTTGCAACTCTATTTTATTGAATTGACATTGAACAACCATATACATTCTAACTATGTCCTTTATAAATTTGCTATTACAACTTCTTATCAATATTCCATAAGATTGCTGTTTTATCAGCACTGCTCGATAACAGAAACTTAGAGTCTTCACTAAATGTAAGTCTATAAATGTAATTAATATGACCTCTCAATATTATTGGAGGTGAATTCCAATTGTTTGTCATCCAACTGTATATTTCAAATGGTTTTGATCCACCAGCAGTTAAATAGTTATCATCAGGAGAGAATTTGACACTATAAACTTATTATGTAGAAATCAATAATTCTTGTTAACAATTAGCTGATTTAAAATCTACAACTAAAATATACTTATCACTTCCTCCTATTGCCATTAATTCTAATTTATTTGACACATCAATAGATGATATTTTTTGTAACTATTTTTTATAGAATAATTCTATAGGTTCAATTTTTGAAATTTCATTTTTTTGTTAAGCAGCATCTTTTGAATTCAAGATTTCTTCATATTTTTTAGTTTATTATTGAAAGAATTCTTTAAATTGCTAAATTTAATTATTCTTTAATTAAATCCCATATTCTTTAAATATATTAGTATCTTCAGTAAATATTATTGTCAATTGCAATAGTTTATCTGAGTATTATTAAATGGATTTATGATTATTTGAAAACATCTCCTTTTTCCAATTAAATTAACCAAATAACTAATCTATATTTCCAATAACTAAATCTCTACTTGCATTATATTCTTCTAAACATAATTGTTCATTCTTTACATATGTTTCAAATAAAATCTCTAATATTGATTCTTCTTTTTATACCTTGCTAATCACTTTAAGATCTTACTTTATTTATAACAGCTTTTTTTGAAGAAATTAAATAGATAATTATATTCTATTGCAGCATTCCTTATAAATAGTAAAATTATTTTATTTTTCTTGTTGAAATGATTTTGTAATCAATTCATCGAGTTTTTCCACTTATATACATGTATGTTACAAATGATTTTGATATTTGCAAATTTCGCACATCCCCTTCTGATTCTATGTACAAGATGGTTCAATGCAAATATATTAGACTATTTGATGATCATGATCCATTTAAGTGCATTCAACTGAATGTCTTAACTATTTCATACTAAAATAATAAATATTTTAATTAAAATCCCAGAAACCATTTTCAAAAACATAATCAACAATTTAAACTATTGATAATCAACCTTCATAACTTATTTACAATAAACCTAAAGATTAGATTAAAAATTTAATTTACAAACCATGCATTTCGACTCAATTTATTTCAACTCTTTTCATAATAAATCATAGTATTTATTTAATTCACTTACTTAAGAAGTATATATTCTAAACTTAAAAATAATAACTTACTTATTTTTATAAAAAAATAAGTAAGTTATTATTCTATTCCAAAACAGACAAATAAATAAATAGTTATATTTATTAATATTCGTGATAACATTTAGCTGTTCATTTATCATTGAATCTACAACCTCATAATCAAAATTATTTAAAAAATTGATTGAAATGTATGATGATACAAATTAAATAGTTCTTGCATAATTTTTAGAATAATTTTAAATTAAAAAATTATAATTATCTAATCTAAATAATTTTATATTTTTTTGTTAGTAATTTAAAGATAATTCTTTTATGATTTAAATCATTAACTTGACTTATCTTTTGATAAATGTATATAAAACTTAAAAGAAATTAAAAGTGAAGAACAAGCTAAATATTTTATGGTTGATTTAATTATTCAAAAGATATCTTGTAGAAGTTCCTAACTCGACTAAATTTCTGGTTCTTAATTCAAATAAATAGTTCTTAAAAATTTTAATTATTGAGAAAGGCTTATAATTTAGACATATAGGTTAATATGAAAAGTTATTATAAGATGATAATAATTTAAATCAAATCAGAAAATTATACTTTTCAAATCAAACTTTTTAAGTTATTATTTCTTTTGTTCACTACTATAAAAATCATAGAAAATAAATAAGCTTTTTTTCTTAGGAAATTTAAAATTAAATTAAATATATAGATAATAGGTCATAAAAAATACAATCTTTTTTTAGATATAGCTCAAACCATAAAAAAACAGGTAATAGTTGTTTTATAATTTATTTAATAAAGTTTTATAGATCTGATCTATTAATTTCAGTAATAATTATATAACTATAAATTATATATAAATACTTTAATTAGATTACTTGAAGTCTATTTGATAATTTGCTTAAGTTTCGTTTAACAGTTTAGAAAAAATTAGAATTGGCTTGATATCAGACAAGGTTTGTTCATGCTTGATGAATAAGTTATGATTTATAGAGAGTAAATAATGTAGAATGATAAAGAAAAATGAATGATATAAGATTAAAAGTATTGCGATTAACACAAAATATCACAAGAATTATAAAGAGTATAAGAATACATTTTTGATTATTAGTTATGTCATTTTTATACATTAATTATATTAATATAAGAGATTTGAGTTTCATATTTATGTTGGAATAAATTATGAATTTTAATAATAATTTTAATATAATATAATGGAAGAATTTGAAAAGCAAAATGAGATTTAGAAATCAGGAACAGAAGAAGGAGCAATAAAAAAAAGAATAAAAAAAGTGAAAGCAAAGAAATAAAAAGTAAAAAAAGAGCCTGTCTAAGACTGTAGCATTTGTTATAATGTGATAGTTGATAAAGTATAATAAAGATAATAATATAAGGGTATTATATAGACATGTTAGCATTGTTATTGTTTCTAATGTATTGAGCTATGGGCAAAGTAGCATTAAACTTGTCCTTAATGTAGAGTCTAATTCAGTCAAATTTTAAGAGTATGGAAATAAGGAAAAGTTAAAAAACAAAGAATGTATGATTATCATGCGAATGAAGTTAACTCTGATGATGAAGATTTAATTTCTCTAAACTTTTTTTATCCAATCTAGATGCATATTTTTTAAAGATTTCTGAGCTTTCCCTTTGCAAATGATATAATAATAATTTCAGATTCAGAATGAATGATAAATTTACATAATATTAATTTTACTAATTGAATATTCTTATAATGAATTATGAATTCATCATTATGATTATAATTTATTTTTCTATTACAAAGTTCAATTACATACAAATAATTAAACTTGGAAACGATTTTGCTCTAACCGATTGTAAAACTGAATTTAGAATTTGTTAAATGGTAACATAGATGAAGCAACTTTAAAAGTAAATTTATTAAATAATGTACAATTCACTTTATTATGCAAATACTTAGAGTTTTCATAATTTTATGTATTGATACAAAGAATACTAAAGAGGTATATCAATTATGATGTATATTTAAAACAAATTGAATAACTTTGGAATTAATTGTTAAAATGAATCTAGTTTTAAGAGTTCTTAAAATTAAATTAAAAATAAGAAAGTTAGTATCCTGATTGGTATTTGACTAAAGAAATAGAGGACTTTTAGTGGTATTTTGCTAAAATGATTGACATTAACTCTAAAATAAGATAGTAATTATTGTATAATATTAATATTTTAGTCATAAAATAGATGATATCAAGCTAATTCAAGATTCTTTAAGTTATTCATAATTTTAGTAGCTATTTTAGGTTATGCATGAATTTCATTTAAATGACTAATCAAAATAGGAGTCTTAAGCTCAAGATCTTTTGTATTACTCTCAGGTGTTTTCTAATATTATAAATGTTTAAAACTTTGATTATGGGAGATGCATAATAAGATGAATTGTTTGAATCAACAACTTATTTCAATTTTCCAATTAATTAATATTAAGGTAATTTATGTGATTAAGGTGATTCTTCTTCAAACATCATATCTCCAAATTCATCTTCTATATTTCTTATTGATATTTGTTATTCACTATCTTTAAATTATTCTTGTATGGATTGCATCATGACATATTATGGAGTAAGAGGAACAGTATCTAATTTTGTATTTGTATGCGTGATTTAAGGTGTAGAGAAGTCTGGCTTTTCACAAGTGGAAGGCCCAATAAAATTTTTCATAAAACCACAACTTCCAATATCAGTCTAGCTTGATTTAGTAGTTTCTTTAGTATATTGGACTATTTCTTCATTATTGTTTAATTCTGTATATCTTTTTTTATCTAAATTAAGCATAAACCATTCGTGTTTTAATGCATCCTTAGGAGTAGGCCTTTAAGTTGGTCTATGATGTAATAGTAGCTTTAATAACTAGCAACCTAAAAAGATTGGAAATAAAAGTACATTGTATTGATATTAAAGGTTCTATGTATTAATAATCTATTTTGCAATGATAATTACGCATAACAACTTCATCATATGTTGATCCTTTAAATGGTGACTTACCTGCTAATAGTAAATACATAAGACATCCAACACTAAATATATCTACTTTAGAATCGTATATTTTATCTTGCAACACTTCAGGTGCAACGAATCCAGGTGTACCACATCTTTAAAACATATAGTTTCCTAATGGATCATAAAAGTCAGCTAATCCAAAATCTGCAATTACTATGTCGTCTAAAACCCCCTTTTTTCTTAATATCATATTTTCTGGTTTTAAATCTCTATGGAGTATACTATTCTTATGTAAATATTAAAGAGATTCTAATAAAGTGGATATTATTCGGGCAACAATATTTTCTGGCTATTTTTAATTTTTTTTAATTTGTTGGTATAATTCACCCCCTTATAAATATTCTTGTACCAAATAAATATGTGTCTCATCTTCATACACTTCGTGCATTTTGATAAGACCCTTATGATTTAACTGACGCAAAATACTTATTTCTTTCAATAAAGCTAATTTATCTGTTTCAGTATTTATCATTTTACTTTTTTCGAAAGCTTTTACTGCATATTATTATTATTTGTCACATTTTTTGTTACATAGATACACCTAAAAAATAGAAGAAAATTCAAATACCTTAGCGAAATTCCCTTTTCCAATCATTTTCTCAACTGAATAATCTTACTTGAATGTTATCTACAATGAATATTTTATTAATTGTTCCCAAACTTTTTGATTTAATTCTTTTGATCTAGAATAGAGTTCTCTGCATCTTTAATTTCTAATTATCCTAAATCCATATTTCTTCTAAACAGTCATATATATCATTTTTACTTTATTACAACTCTCTTTTTCTTAATCATTCTGATATTTTATTTTTTATATTCGAGCCTTATTCAGATCGATTTAATGAACTGTTTTTTTATTAGGCTTATATATAACAATATATAATATACTCTCAATTTGACTAATTTAGAATTATAGATTATAAAGTTTCTGCTTACCCAAAATCCTGTTTTTTTACTTTTCTAAAAAAGCATAAATTGATTTTCAATCGTAGCTATATTTATTTGTTATGTAGACTTTTCCCAAAATGAACAATCGACATTCTTTCCATCAAAAAATGACTTATCTATAATAGATTACATAAATAATTAAAATATATTTAAGTAATTATAAGTCATGATTTCTTATTTCCAATTCGAGAATTTATCATTTCATTTAAAATCTCCAATTTTTAAGTCATCATCTTATTAAATTATTCATTTTCTCCTTTCACACTTCCTCTACTTAATGGTTCTTAAATTTAAGAAGGAGTCTCCACTTTCTTTAATTAATTCCTAAACTAACTCAAAGGAGTAGATTACTCTTCCTCAACTGTTGCTTCAATCAATGGTTCTGCTGATAAATATTTTTTATTTTTAGGTGAAGGAGATTTCACTTAGGATTTATCCAAATTATGTATAATAGAATAAAGAGTTCTCCCTATTTATCTACTAATCTCATATTAAAAATTATCATATTGGAACTGAATATTATCTTCTATATTTTATGATTATTGAATTTTCTCATATTCTAATGAAATAGACTTCTTTGCTTCAGTCAAATTAGACTTATTAAGAATACAATCCTTAAACTTTTGTATTGCCTCATTAAAAATTAATTGCATCTCTTCACATATCGAATTTATCATTGTTTAAATAGTGTAAGCTTCTTCATTCAAATTTGGAATCGATTCTGATTTCTCTCTTCTATAAGAATTACTTGAAAACTTTGTTTATGTTGACTTCATTGAATTTACATTCTATTAAACTTTTGGTTTGAATTTGTCTGGTTATTTCACTCTAACTTCCTCTATCTATAATGTCTATATCATAAATTAAAGAGTTTCATAATCCTTACAAACATCAAAAACTGTATCTTGATTCTATAATATTATGCTAAAATACAATTATACTTTATTTAACAGTTAGATATTCGCCTTAGCATTCAATAATAAAGCCACTGTTTCTAAATTTCCTCTTTATGCCGCAATCATTAAAGGAGAAAATCCTTTCTTTTATACTCAAAATTAAATACTTTATCCTACTAATTTACATCAGCTCCATGACTCAATAGAAAATCAGCAGTTCTACGATAATTATAAAATGAACAGATCCATAAAGGCGATTGATTCAACTAACTTAACCATTATATATTACTCTATTTGTCTTATTGATATCTGCCCCTTAAGAAATCAATTTCTCAATCATAGGACCATCATTCTTTCTACAAGCTATTGTCAAACAAGTTTGTCCTGATTTAGTATTTTCAAGATCTATCAAATTAGGATATTGTTAGAGTATTTCAATAACTTTATTAACATTTCCTTGCTCAACCTTTAAAAATAAGACTTAAGCAGTGCTATTCATTATTTATTAATTCAATATTATATTTATCAATATATATATATATATATTCATTCAGTAATAATAGATTCCCCCTAGTGAATCCATCTTATTCTCTTCCCTTATTCCCAAATTCCTTGTTTCTCCACATTTGATTCCCCTATATAAATACCTATTCCATGTTATTTTCCATTCTACCATTATCCACGATAAATCTAAATTATAAATATTTAAATTAAATACTCTCCCATCAGGCCATTTGAATTCACCATATCCTTCCTTTTTATCGTTTTTATATTCTCCCTTATATCTTCTTCCATCTATCCATGTGAATATCTAATTTTATGAAATATAAATATATTTATACTCCTTAACCATCCATTTTATTATTCTTCCAAGCTCCTATATATTTTCTACCATCAAACCAAGTGTATTCTCCATATCCTTAAATCAAATTGTTATCAAAATCTCCTATATATTTTGAACCATCCTTCCATTAAAATTCTCCTTAACCATTTTTCTTACCCATTGAATACTGCCCTTTGAAAATGGAATTATCTGGCCAAGTTTCAATTCCCTCTCCATTTTATTTATCATCTAACCATTAACCCACATATTTAACACCATCTGAATGTATATAGGTTCCCCTATTATACATAATAAAATACATATCCATTAGCTTTATCATTCTCCCATTCTCCAATATAAACATCTCCACCGCAATGAATCAATCTACCTATACCTTAAGCAGAGTTCTTTTGCCATTAACCTTCGTAAATTGATCCATCTATCCATATTTATGTACCATAACCATGTTTCAATCCATTTTTATATTGACCATAATAAACTGTTTAATCATTATATTCATATGGTCCTAATTTAGGTAAATCTGCTTCTGAGATTTCTTAAAATGGTCCTAATTCATCATGAACCTTTTTTGTTTTATCTGTAAAATAATTTGGCATTTTAGACAATTTAGCAACCATAGTCAATGGAGCATGTTCATTATTACAATGATATTGATTTTTCATAGATTTCATATCTTTTCTTACTTTCATTCCTCTAAAATAAGATTAAATTTTGATTGCTGCTTTATCAACTTTGAGTTAATTATTCTATAAGTCTGTAACTAAAGTAATTTGTGGGTTGTGTCTGTCTAACATTTAATTTGCATTACAACAATTTCCCATTATTTTTAATATAATGTCATATAACAGTCAATATCATTATAAAAGTAATGAAAATAAATTTTCAACAAAGTTATGCTTAACACAGTAATTTGTGACTTCCTTAGCAAACATATCGAATCTGAAAGTCGCCCCTCTTTCTTCCATAATTAATAAAACTGGTGCAACAATTTATAACATTTCATAACTCATTTATGATAAGTCAACTTGTTCAGTACTTAATTCACCCTTCTATTATTTATCAAGCATATTAAATAGCTTTTTCAAAGAGGCTATCCATACCTAATGAACAACTCCTTGATTTGTACATGGTAAATTCAATACACAAGAATTATGAATACTAAATTTTATCATCTTAAATATCATACTCTGGTGTTTTACTCTATATCTCTTTAGATTATTTGCTGACAGTCTTTTCATTTAAAATCTCATAGGATCTCTATGTAGTTTTCGGATGATATGTAAATGATTTATTTTACTAGTGTTAAGATTTCTATTTCTACATTCTCAATTCTTACAACTTGATTTCCTTTCTTTTTCCATAATCGATCAATCTTTATTCTACACTATTATCTAAATGTTTTTATTTCTATAAATATTGTATCATGGCTCTTACGATAATTTATTCGGAATTTTTATTTATTTAAGGAGTGAATGTCAACTCATTTTCATTTCTTGTTTTCAACTATTTTATTTCTCTTGCACTGTTGTCTCTCGATATTTTGCCGACTAATCAATTAAAATCAATTATTTACCATCTTGTGAGAAATCTCTACAATGTGATTTATTACTTATTAAAGGACTCTACTTTTATTAACTTTGAGTTGAAATCTAACTAATTTATTTATAAGGAGTTGAATTTATTGAATTTCTGAAATAATTTGACTTTTGATCTTGTATGATCTTTTACTCATTATTTATTGTGTGTTTTGCTTATTATTTATGTTATTATATGCTATCTATCAATTTCATTAGATAACGACCAGGAAGATCATGCTTTGATGCAAATGCTATTCCCAAATCTCTAGGATCATCACTTTCATAAATATATATCTAGTCTTTCTAATCTTAAGTGATCTCAACTGTCTATAATCAATCACTTTCATATTTTACCATTATTGCCAACAAAGTTCCATTATTATTTTACATTTAATAATATATAATAGTTTAACTTAGATTTATATTAATTCTATATTAATTACTCATATCCGCCTCACCTTCTTTTAAATATACTTCCTATTTGCAAAGATTATGATAAATCCAATTTAAATCTTATCTACAAATCTAAAATTCTTAATTTTTTCATGGGTTTTTCTTTACCTTGACAAATTCTTGCTCATTTGCTCTATAAGTTTCCATTTTTCAAATTAAATTCAAGTCTTTTTTTATATAATTTACTAATAACGTTATTAAATATAATAATATTCTTTCCCTTTATGTATCAATTTTTATATAATTCTTATAATTATTGAGTTTCTTTGTTGAATGTATATAAATTTGACTAGTTAATTTAACTTTCTCTTTTGAATAGATATAAAAATTGAATTATTTCTAATTAATCTAAATATTTCTTCCTCTATTTTTGCAATTTCATTTTATCAATAAAACTTCTTTTTAAAATTCAGATATTTATTCTGTTGATTATCTCTTTGAATTATCTCATTCTTATGCTTTATAAGTGGATAGTTAATTTTTATTACTTTATTAAAGTTATTTTATAGGTCATTGATT
Organism: Paramecium sexaurelia; assembly: GCA_000733375.1. Classification (NCBI taxonomy): domain Eukaryota; phylum Ciliophora; class Oligohymenophorea; order Peniculida; family Parameciidae; genus Paramecium; species Paramecium sexaurelia. Next base: position 60,609 of record JPFM01000089.1, on the reverse strand, counting down.
TATTAAATAATATATATATATGTTAGATTAGCGTCAAACATTAAGTGATATTAAAAAGCTCAGAAACACACCTTATATGTATTACAAACAGTTTTAATCTATTGACAATAATCAACAATAAGAATTCAGATAAGCCAAAATGATGATAGCCAGGCCTAATGTTAGGTATAAGATGATTTAATTTCTGAATGTAGATCCTTTCATTTATCAACAGACATGAAAACTTGTCCAAATAGTAGCAAGAACAAAACAAACTAAGATAATTGAGTCAATAACAAGAAAGAACTAAAACTTTGTCCAATTACAGAGCCTTCAGTATAAATTAAAAGGCTCCTTCTAATTCCAAAAGTTAACCTGATTTGAATGATGATAATGAAACAATTTTTGTTCCATATCGACAAAGAAACATTTCATAAAATAGTATCTCGATTTCATATGAAAATTCTCAAAAAAAATAGAGTTTTTTACCAAGTATGAATCAAAAGGATCCAATGTTACAAACCTTTGGAAAATAAGTAATCATCCTAAAACCCAAGAGATTCCCTACTGAGATATTTTAAGGAAATGTGAGCAAGATGAAAAAGCAATTCTAATAAAATTATTGAAATATTTATTTATAACTAAATAATATGGAAATCTCTTTTGATCTCCATCTCAAACTATTATATCCAAATAGTTTTAGATATGTTTAGTTATTGGATCCATCAATGATGAATCAATTTAGGTTAATTGTATAATTTCTTATTATATGATTAATTATCTAAATTTCTGTAATGCCATATTTAAAAGTATTCTATCTAAATATCTTATCAATCATATAAAGATTTCTCTGGCTTAATCATTATCTATTGTTGTTAAATCATAATTTTTCTTCATTATTCTCCGAATTTAATCTTTATTAGTTCTTTTAATATTCTCAGAATATGTTTCTTGGCAAACTAATATTTAGATTAAAATAATATTCTTCTGTTTCCTAATTAATTGTAAATTTAATAAACAAAATCATAACACAAAAATGTTATAAATTTATATACTTAGATATAATTGTGATTAAATAATAATTATCTCAGTTTTTAAATAAAGAAAACATCGATGATAACAAAAAATATATATTCATTTATTAGCTGTAATAAAAGTTTTTGCAAAATAAAAATCTTGAAGTGTTTAAACTCTATTTCCAAATTCATTTAAGGCTAAAGGAATGGATGAGTCATGTGAAGATGATCTAGCTTAAGTGGTTATGAAAGATCCAATTTAAGATTTAATTTTAAGACAAACTTCTCTATTTGCTTAAAATTATTAAAATCTCATTCTTCTATAAGATTTTAAAACTTAAGTTTCAAGAGCAATAGTGTTTTAAGAAATAGATTTCTATAAATTTATAGGTGGAATAACACTACTACTTTTTATTTGAGATTATTTCTTTTACTTCAGTAATTCAATTTATTTTTTATGAAAAATAAATTTGTTTTCACATTGATTGGTAAATTTTTTACCAATTAAATTATTTTAACTAACAATATCTGTTGTAGTAGGCATAACCTTTAATTGAGATCTTAAAATTTTTTAGTTAAGTTTGCTAGTGTCTCTATATAATTCCTAAACTGTAACCCTTTCAGTATTGGTAAAATCAGGGTATTGCAATTTTTCCATTGCTTTGTCTTATTTTTGGATATTTTCAAAAAGATACTCTTCTCTTTTCAGTAAGTAAGATTTGATTATATGAGATTTCTCTTTCAAAATTTTAATAAAATCAGGATGGTTTTTTCTCACAATATTAAATGCATCACTTTCCATATAATAAGCGAGAGTATTATCAGAAGTCATACACGAATATAATCTAAACGGAATATTATCTAAGAGTTCAGCTTCACCTACAAAAGAATTATCAGAAAGTTATGAAAGAGTTACTTTCTTTTTAGGTTTTAATTTTTATTAAAAAATAGAGGGTTCTTTAAGTTTTCCATGTAAAGTATCTTCATCGTAAGATCTATAAATTTCTACTCTTCCTTTTACAACAAGTAAAAAGAATTTAGGTTCATCTCCTTCTTTCCACAAAATTGTTTATGGGGCAAATTCAATTTTTTAAAAATATTAAATAAACTTTGTCACAATAAATTTACTGACACCCACAAATATACTTAAAAAGTATTCAAATGTTTGATTTTTTTCTTTAATAGATCTTTCTCCAACACTTTTAAAATCTTGTCTATTCATAGTTAAAACATGCAGTTCATCAGATAAAACTAATATACTGGCAGTTCGTGGTTTATCAGAAGATAATGCCATATCACCAAAGGCTTAACCTGAGTAAAATTAAAAGACTTTTTTGTAATGACATATTCCTTCTTTGAAATACATGTTATTGATTTGAAAAGGATTCTTTTATTAAGCTAGCAATAAATCCATTTATAGATCTTGAGGCCTTTTCTTCTTTTTAAATATAGTTTCATAATCTAAAACTTCTTCTTCAAACAGATTCAAATTACTTTTATATTATTCAATAATTTCTCTATCATTTTAAATTTCCTCTTATGATTTAGAAATGAAAACTCCTACTTCTCCAAGCAATATCAAATATACTTTATCTCCATATTCTCCATAATTAAAAACTATTTGTCCTTTGCTAAAGCATTCATATTTGAAATAAGAACATGCTTAAGCAATAAATTCTTCAATTTTTGTTCCTTCAGGACAGTTTTTTTTTAAAAATTCAATCTAAGACATCATCGGAGCAATTTCTTCTAAAACAGATTACTAAGTAATTCTTGTATAAGAACGGTATAAATTGAGAGGAATCCTTAAATTTTCTTCATTCTTCTTCCTTTATTAAGTGTCATCCACTTTTTAATCTTATAATACAGATTTCTTTAGGTTTTTCATTGATTAATACATTATAACAATAATAAAAAATTATCAATATTTATGCCAACAATATTGAGTCTCCTGGACATTAAATAATCCAACTTATTTCTATCTAACATAATATTGATTCCATCTATAATCAATTCTCTTTTAAATATTATAATAGATATTAACCATCATCATCTATATCAATTCTATACTTTAAATACAACAAACCACTCTTATAACTATAGCCAGGGGGTCTACAAGACTATAATTTATTAAATCTAATTTACCTGTATTCCCCTATCGTTATTGTAAGCATTACTTGCCAATATTATTACATATTATTAATCTTTTAATTTTAAAGGTGCCAAAAACTTTAAACTTGTTTCTAAATTTAATTAATAACTATCTAAAACCTTTCTAATTAACTTTTTGCATACTTTATTTTTGATCTCATTCATAAAATAAGAATAAATTTATTTGTTAATTATTTTTTAATTCACAAGTCTTTTTAATAATGAAAATGAATTTTTCTTTTTGAGAACCCCAACAAATTAAATTCAACGGTTTTAAGTCTAAAATATCAAAATCTAAATTTTCGTATAAACTTTAAATTTTAGATTTATTTTAAACATATTATAGCATTAATCACGATCGATTGTTATTTATTAAACTTACGCTTATATTATTTATATAAATTAATTCAATTATTTATGGTATTTATTGTGATGGATCAATTCAAATATCATTCATTGCTTTTATAAGTATAAGTTATTATTTTAAAATTTATTATATAATTAAAATAAATAAGAATCCACTATCTTCTAATTGAAATAATAATTAATGAAATCTTAGATTTGTGATTATAAATTTATCACCTATTTAATTAGACAGACTGATTTAATGATAAAAAAGATCTTTTCTTTAATGTTTGTTATATCTCATCTGAATTTTATATAAATTTGATCATGTTGAGTTAATCGTTAAAAGTAGTAATTCAATATCATCTGAATTAATTAATAACAATAAATATTATTCTGAATTACAAAAGACTTCAATTCTTTATCATTCTAAGTGATCTCACAATATGTTTACAAATTTAATCTATTAGAGAACCATTATGTGAATAACTATATTTTTATCTAATTCAAAGATTTTAGTATAATTTTCTTGGATAAGTAAACAGGTTAATTTCACCTTATCTTATTAGTTTATTTCTTTATAATATTTTTTTTTAATTAGTTATATATAAATTTCATTAACATTAGGTCTGGCAATATATTCCTCTATAAAATTAAAGAGAATTAGCTTCATTAATACTCTTCTCAATAATATTAATTGTATGTTCTTTTATATTTTTCCAGTATAAGAAGCAATTTGTCTTTTATTCAGAGATATATTTACTAAACTTCTACATTAATAATGCCATCAGCCAAAATAAATAATGATGATTTTAAAAAGATAAATGATAATTAAGTTAATAATGATGAGAGGTCTCATTTAAATAGATAAATAGATGTTAAATTTAAAATATATAAAGAATTAAATAAATAATCAATTTACTTTAAATTGATGATCCCCATATTTTTCTTTATTTACTCTATATTCTGGATTAAATTTTAAAGGTTTGGACATTTTTTTAAATGGAAATATCAAATCCAAAATGAAAATGGCAACATAGTCAATGATAAGTAATATCAATAAATATAATCCAAAGAATGGTCCATTGCTTTAGCAAGCTTTGATTCTAGCCAAAATAGATGGGTATGGAGATGATAAAATTTTATTATAGACAGTTTCAGCTCTCTCTGCTACCATATGCCAGCTGTACATTTTAGAGACTTATTCATGATATTAGTGAGAAGGAACATTCTTTGCAATTGGAATGGCCACTGCTAATTTCTCGCAAATATCATCAGGATCAGGTTTAGCAAAATTGACCATATTTTTAGGTAATACTTCAACTACTCCTCCAACATTTGTAGATACTACAAACAATCCGCAAGAGGCAGCTTCTACAATAGCAATACAAAATGCTTCTGTTAATGAAGTATTCAAAAAGATATGACCTCTTACTAATACTTCTCTAACTTTATGTCCAGGGACTGATCCTAACTGAATTCATATTTTTATTTATACCATCTCAACTCTGTCAGTCAAACCATGCTTTCTTATGCTTTCTTCTATAATCTTTTTTTTTGGTCCATCTCCTCCAATAATAAAATATACTTATGGAAACCTTTTACAAATAGTTGGTACAACATCTACTAATAAATCTACTCCTTTTCTGAATGTCAATCTACTTATTACGACAATATTCACTGTATTAAGTGGGTACCTCTTTGATGGATCTGGTTTGAATCTACTGCAATCAACAGCATTTGGAATTACACTTATATTTCTAGGATCTAATGATGCTCTCATACTTAAATTTTCCTTGCTTATATGAGATACTGAAACAGCATGATCAACTTCACTCAAAATAAATTTCAATATTTTGTTAACATGAAATGATGCTGCATCATTAAATGCAAATAATGAATGATCTGTAAATACAGTCTTATATCCCAAAGACTTCGCATGTAATAATAATTCACCACCAAAAAATGATGTTGCTGCATGTGAATGTACAACATGGATTTCTTCTCTTAATAGTATTTGTCTTAATAGAGCCAAACTTCCCATATATGTGAATAGCACAACCTATTCATGTGCTGGAACAAATGGGCAGTAATATACTTTTAATCCATTTGTCATATATCTAACTCCAGCTCTATTGTCATATTTATGTGTAATGACTATCACTTTGTGACCTCTTTCCATCAAACACAAACCCAATTAAAATATGTGCATTTCAACTCCTCCTAATCTTGGATAGAAGAAATCACAAATCAAACATATGTTAACCATTTTTTATTTATGTTTTTTAAATTTTATATCATACTCTAACATCTTTTTAATTTTTTTATAGACATACTCATTATCATTTTACTTATTCAAATTATTCCCTCCTTTTTTAGATTATTTTTGAATTTCTATCTATATTGTTATATATCATCAATCAAATACCTTATAAATAAATACATTAATTTTATGGCTTGAAAATCATTTAGAAAATTCCAACTAATTCTAGTTAATTCTCATTCCGAATTTAATTGCCATAAAAATTGCCCTATGTACTTTTAATATATGAATTATTACAATATACTTGGTATCTAAAATAACTCGTCTCAAGAACAAATCAAAATGGCATTCAGAAATCTTGCAAAAATGCATCATCCAGTAAATTATGATTGATAATTCAAGGACAAGAATCCTCAATCAGTTTAATTTAGGATTATTTCTGAAGCCTACCGAATCCTCTCCAACCCTCAATTACGAGCACGATATGATCAGACTTAATAATAATTTGAAAAACAGATCTAAATATACAATTTAATAAGAAATTTTATCAATGCCAAAGATGAAATCCCTCTTATTCACTAAAAGGATCTTGAATCTAACTCAAACGAATCCAAGACCCTAGATATTCAATAAATCTAGAAAAAAAAAATTCGTAAGACTTAAAATTGAATTCTCATTTTTACATTACTTTTTTGTTCAATATTATAATCTAAAATTCAATTCATAATATATAACTTAAATTAAACAACGATACCTTTTTTCTGGTTGGGAAGCAGAAATCCAAACAATCTTAAATAACATATTTAGTTATTAGATAAATTCAAAAATTCAATATACATTTTATTAAAAATATAAAATATAAATTTGAACAATATGATTTACTTATGGATTTGATAAAATCACTTAATAAAATTCTCAATAACATAATAAATTGCCTTTGGATTATCAGTAGGGATCATATGACCTGCCTTATAAATTGTAACATATTAAAAGTTTTCATATTTCTTTATATATCCATGAGTTTCAGCCTTATTTTCTTATCCTTGAACAGGGAAAGAAATAAATTATTTTTGTGCATTTTTCCATTAATATTTGTATTACCATTCTATCTAATAAATCCAATTCCATGCTCCTGGTGTATTAATGATGTAATCTAGTTATCCATTTAATAATAACACCTTATATTATCTCTTTAACAATAATTCTATATCTACTAACCTGCTTTCTCCAATATCTTATTGGAAAGCAGCATAAATCTTAGGGTTTGACTTTTTAAATTCAGTTATTTCAGTTGAAAACTATTTAATATAGGTATTTAGAAAATCTACCCAAGAGTAATCATATTCATCTAATCCTTTATATTTTCTAATATTGTAAACATTAATGTCTCCAATTGACTAAATGAATTTATCTTCTGTCATTAAATCTAATTACTCTGCCCCTTTTGCATACTCTCCATTCATTATATACTGTTAACCTGTTACACCAATTTTCTATAATCTTTCTAAATCTGTTTAAGTAATAGCTCCAATGCTATAAAGGTAACTATGATAATAATTTAATTAATTTTAAGTATCAGTGATTCCATCAATTATGGCAATACCTTTAAAATTAATTAATTTTAAAGTTGCTTCATCTTCATTAATTAATTTTGCAGCAAATGCTGGTACATAATGTCCGGCATAGCTTTCTCCAAATATATAAGTGTTGACATTATCTAAACCATTAAGTCTTTTATAGATCTATTTGATTGTTTCTACAAAGTAGGTTGCTGCTTAATCACTGTTTGTAACAACATTTTCTTTTTCAGCCTTACTCATTCCAGCGCCAAATGGTTAATCAATAAAAAGTAAGTGCATCACTCTATTCCAAGGATATTCCTTTAATAAATTGATATATATCGTACCCTCTTTGAAACAATATATGGTTTGTCTTTTGCTTCTGCATCTGGATTTTTTTTTATAACCCATGGACCAATTTCCATATAGTTACCAAGTTAACTGGATGATCCTGGACCTCCGTTCAACCATATTGCTAATACATCTCCTTTCTATATAGCATCAAGACTTGCTGTTCCTTCCTTCAAAATTAGATGGTAATAGATAGATCCTATGTCCTTAAACTTAATATAATCAGTTTCTGTGTAATAGGGAAGATCTTCTCCTAATAACTCAGCAAAGAAATCTATTGATATCACATTAATTTTTACTAGTTTAGTCTGTACATCTCACAAATACTTATGATGCAATTAAGAGAACTAATAAAATTTTCATTAATTAATTTATATAATGTATATAGAAATATTTTTAAAATAAAAATAATTAATAAGAGAATCTATTCTGAAATCATAAAAATAAATTAGCTAAAACCAACCTTTTTTTTTATCTTTTCATAACTTTTGTAGCATCTTTTCTTTCCATAAAATTGTAATTATTAGGTATTTAAAAGAGTTCAACTATCTCTTTGTTTTCAAAATCTATTTACCTATAACCTTGAAATGTGACAACAGCATCAACTGTAAAATTAATAGGTATTTCGATCCTTACTGGGAATCCGTTCTCGTTTAAAACTTATTAAACTGTTTCACTAGATAAAATTTCCTCTAAAGATTATAGCATTTCATTCCCTCTAGCTAGCATTTTTATAATTGGTAAAAACTATTTAAAATCTAATGGAAATTCTTAACTTATATATAATTAACATGATTTTTATTGTTCTATTCATTAATAATTTATTTATTTACTTTTCTATGTTCCATCATTTTGAATAAATTCCTAAGTCCAATTTTCAAATTTTATATTATCTTATTTACAATCTGAATCAAAACTTTAGTTAATGTATTATTCGAAAGTCATTGAATAATGAGATCTATTTTTTTTACGAAATTATTTATTAGCATGAATACGAAATTCATATTTTTGGCAAACATTATTATTAATTTTTTAATTCACATAATTCCCAAATATATTTTTCCTTTTAATTAATTCACATTAAGTTACTTTCATTTTACCATTGACACTATCACAATGCAATAAATCTAAAATAATTTATTCCTTCTCCTCAATATCTATCTCTTACTAGTTTAATTTGATTAATTACAATTGGATAATAATAAATGCTTTTTGCTCTATTTAATATTACGACGAATCTACAATTAGAATAATTTTCCTTTCTTTAATTAGTTCCATTCATCGGATTATACAAAACACTCATTTCTCTTCTTTTAGTTTTATAATTCTTAATTCCAGCGAAAGTTGAATCAAGTCTCAATGAAGAACCTTAATTAATTAACTACTTTACCTCTTTTATAAATTTTAAAAGTATCATTTGGTGTAATTTTCGAGATAAATGGTATCAAATTAGATTTAAATTCCCATTTCATTTCAATGTAAAAATCATTAATTCTTAATAGTTCTTAATCAATATGATTTTTTTCTTATTAGAAATCAAATATTCGTTTTTTTACTAAATAGTCAAACAACAATGAAGTTGTCAATACATCCATCTATGCAACAGATTCTTCAATAGGACTCCAACCATTTAAATCTTTTATTGATGGATCACACCCATTTGTTAACAATAATTTAATTATATCAAATTAATTTTACTTATGAGATAATTTAGTAGCTAATAATAATGGAGTATTTCCATTCATATCCTTTAAATTTAGAATTTCTGTTCTGTACTCTTTCTACAAAATTAAAATCATCTGCAACAAAAAAAAAACATTTTTAGAAAATATGTTTTCTATAATTTAATTTTAAATGTCTTTATCCGTGTATTTTGCTGACTATTAACCCAAAGAATCATTACATGGGATGTCTATAGTATATTAGCTGTTTTCTTTTATTTATTATAAAGATCTATTATTGATCCCTTTTGGACTTGTAATATTCTGACTATTTTAAATATTACTGCAATTCCGTTAATGATTACTAGGAATATAAAATATAAGGGGAGAATTTATTTATTTCAATGATTATTCTATAGATTAATCATTAAACTCTTTAATTCTTCTTACTAAACTGATTGTATTGTGATTACTTTCAGATATTGATGATTATTATCTGATAATTGAAGAGGATTTTACAAGTTAAATAGATTAATCATCTTAGTTAAGTTTTATTTATTATCTAGGCCAAACTTACTTTGATTTTATTTCATTAAACACTTTTATTTTCTCATTAAAAAAACTATTCTTATATTCACATAAAATTTTTGCCTTCTTATTATCATGTAATAAATCAAACTCGGAAAAGTAAATCTCTGATTAATCATCATAAGAAGACTCTGATACAGACTCTGAAGCATCTTTTTTGGCCTAAAAACTTGCGTGAGACTTTTATCTATTCTCCCTAACATTGTTTTTAAGAGAAACTGTAGATGTTTTTGGTTGTAAGGATTGAATATGTAATTTATATACTTTTTCCTTAATTGAACCTTACCCGTGTTCTTCATCGTTCCTATCATAGTTTAGCATTTTTATAAAAATATAAATTAAATAAATTAAATTTTTTCACCCATTTAATGGCTTCGAGACTATAAACATTTTGCTGATTATATTTTTTATAAAAAAACAATTTTTTAAACAATGAGAAAACCATAGAGCTTTAAATATATAAAACTCTAAGTATTTCTTAAAATATAATTTTTAATAATCCTAATTTAATTCAAATTAATATAATGCTTAAATGAAAATTAGTTTAAAATTGAATGCATTAATTTGTTACTTTCGCAATAAATTATAACTTAAATTAAATCCTATTTATGATCAAGTCAATCAAATCATTTTGTATGACTTTATTTATTTTTTTTCATACAAACTTAAAAATAGAATTCACCTAATAAACGGAGTCCCAAAAATTTCTAATTATTGTTTAAATTTGCTTGGGCAAATTTTCAATAACACAATACCATATGCATTTTTTATCATATCCTGACAGCACATCTATCCCTCACCAAAGATAAATAAATACCTTAATTATTAGCTAAGCTGAAGGATAAAGACTTCTGTAATGAATTTATAGAAGAATTAGAAAATATCAAGCGAATCATCATATAGTATAATAAATATGTAATTAAATCTAAGTTAGTTTCATTAAAATGTACAATATTTAATTTTTTGTGCGATTATTAATATGGATTCCTAAGATTTCTTTAAAGGTTTTTAATTTTGACTTCATCTTTAAATTCTAGGAAATTTTAATTAAAATTTTGTGGGCTTTTTTAAATAGGAGAAAGTAGAAGATCCACATTCAATTAAAAACATTTTCGACCGCTTCTCTGATCTAATTTATACTCCTCTTACCTCTAAATCTAGTATTTATTTATTTTCATATGCTCTACTTGAAAATGATTCTATGAAATCAACTTAAATCAAATATTTAGGTAAGCAAAATTTAATTTGGTTTATACAATTTAACTCTGTTAGTAATATTAAAAAAGACTCGATCGAAATATTTATGAAATTGTAGAATGGAATTGTTAGTTTAAATGGTAAGCATGATTTTTTAAACGATAAATTTTAATTAATTTAATTAACTGGAATAATTTAATATCAATCAATTTTACTTAATATCTTTCTATCAGCAATTTACATTCTCGTTTCAAATATATATTTCTAAATTTCATCAATAATTTCTATTTGAATTGCTTCCTTTAATTTAGATGACATAATCCTGTTTTATTTTAATTTGAATTAAGAAACATACTATTAACTTTTATACATAGCTTATTCAATAATTTTCTTCATAACCTAGTTATAATTCTAAGAGTTCAAGAAATTGTTGAACTCTTGCTAGAATTATGGAGAAAATGTCAAGCCATCATCATAGATCAACTTTTGTTTTTTTAATTGACCTATTATAGTTTAAGCTAATTATTGAGAGTTAAATTTTTCAACTTCTTTGAACAAGCTTTTTAATTACTCAAATTGTGTTGTTTAAACATTAAAATTATCAATTTACTAATAATATAATAAAATTATACCTAATTAATTTGATCGATTTCAGTTTGAGATGCCTTATTACCTTTGGCTTTGATTAATTCAGATTCTTAATTAATCTACTCTAATTAATAATTTAAATCTTCTTTCTATTATTTTATTTATTAATACTAATCTTCGTATTTATTCAAATATTCTGTTTCAAATATAATTTATAGTGGTTCAGAGTATGTTTAATTATTTAATTAAGTGCAAAATTATAGAATTTTTGGCCTTATTATCTTTTCATAAAAAGCCTTCATGCTTTAAGGGTTTGCTATTTAAAGTTAATTACAAGCAATTTGAACAGCTTTATTTTAAACATTAAAAATCCTACTTATTTCAGCCTATGTCATCTCATTTGTTATAACTTATTAAACTTTATTTGGATCACATCTTAACTCATAATACATGTCAAGGAGGCTTGTAATTTTTTGAATTTCTTAATCTTATGAATAAAATTGTAGAATGATTTTAGAAAAAGTTTGTAATTCGTTAGAAATAGTTTTTTTATTTTAATTATATTGTTCTACATCATTTCTAATATTATTATATTTTTTATTGCCTTCTCTCTTACAAATTTCAATTATACCATCTTTTACTTGCTCTTAGTCTATTAAATCCTTATTTTATTTACTTTTTGCCATTTACAAACGTATATAGTTCTAAGCTAATTAACAAAATGTATTCTTAAATGAATCAGTAGATCCTTAAGATTATTAGAAACATTAATTAAGAACACTTAATAGATCTTGTTCAGTTTCTTCAGAAATAATATTCATATTGCGTTAATTTTATAAAACTTATTATGCTAAATTAATAATTTGATTATTATTAGTAGCAGTTTAAGTTGCATCTGATACTTATTTCAATGTATCACATTAGTTTTAAATATTGAATTTTTCTAAATCTGTTAACCAAAAACCAGCTTTTTTGAGTCCTTCAACTGTTACAGCTGGTATTTATTTTAAGAATTCACCAATTCCAACCGATTTTAAAGATTTCCAAGCAACTGAACCTAAATGAAGAGCTTCTTTAATTCCAGATGGTCCGGCTAAAGCCAATGCTGTTGAAATTTAAATCACTTTCTCTTATCCCCATTTTTCCCAATCTATTTCTATTCCTTTCCAAGCTGCAGTTACTGCATATAGCATATCACTTATTCCTGAATTTATCAAGGTTCTTCCAAGTGGTAACGCTAAACCGCAAGTATAGGCACATATTGCACACCCTACTACAAATTGACCTATTCCTATCATAAACATTGAACAATATTCCCACAATGTTCTTTCTTTTTTCTTTTTTGTTAGTTTTCCAAGTCTAGGTAGAGGTCCATCTTACATAACTTCTTATTAGTCTTTTATTGATTACTCTGAAGTATCATTTTCTTACTCATCTTTCTTTATAACACTTTACCAATTTAATTCAAGTACTTCATCTTCAGAATTGAAAGTTTTCAACGTATTTAAGATATCATCTATATTACTGATCACCTTAGAATACACCTTAACATGATTATTTATCTTAGAGTCGATAAAATTTTACTATTATTTATTTTAATCCACAAACTGAATTACTGATATATTTTCAATTTCTGATTCTCTTGTTAAATTCAGGCTAGACAATTCTAAATTTTGTTTAAAAGGCTTAATCTCTGATTTTTGCATACTAAGAAATGAATTATTGTCTTAAAATTAATCTACTTGAACTCTATTTAATTTAGATGCCATTGCAAATCCTTTTTCATCATCAATTTTACTTTAGAATAACACTCTTGCTTTTTGCAATGATTTAATTCCGCTTTAATAATCCTTTTATTTTATTTCATATAATCCTTAATAATATTATGCTTAAGGATCTTGTTGGTTTATTTAAGCTGCGCTTTTAAGCATATTTAAATTATCCTTCTCAAGCCCTTGTAAAATAAGATACTTTGGATTTTATCCTTCATCTGATTATAAACACAACTCTATATCATTTTCATTAAGTCCTTTATCTTGGAATTGCTCCAAATACAAACCCCATTTTTCTTCTAAAGCTTAAAATGCTGCTCTATTTTCTTTTATATTTACTTTGCCTTTTGCTATCTAACAGAATTTTTAAAAACATTTATCCTCATTTAATAATTTTTCCATTTCCAGTTCTATTTCATCAGAATATTGTTATTCATTTAAGTCTCTAAAAAATATTAGAACATCTAAATAATTGTAGTCTTATTTATTTTAATGATGTTTGTAATAATTTATTGCATCTTAAATTGTTTCTCCAATATTACCACAATAAAGATTTTATTTAAAATTTACAATCAATTATCCTGTACCCTATTTACCTTACCTTGCAGTTCTTCCAAATCCTTATAGCTATATTCTAATATTACGAGGTAAAAAGGACATAATTACATGTAGACCACCATTACTTTCCAATTCTTAGCTAGTATTTAAGTCTGTTCCTCTTCCAGCCAAGTTCGTTGCTATAATTATCGTTTTAGGTTCTATATCTTTTTAGAGTTATTAACTATCATCAACATAAATAATAGATTTAAGATTAAACTTTTTTAAATACGCTTCAATTTTACCTACATCCTTTATAGTTTTATTTATAATTAAAACAGCTCTCCTTCTATTTATTTATTATTGCACAGCTTTTAAAATCTCATCCAACCATTCCTATTCATTCATAACGGCAACTCCAGGTTCTATTTTCAATAATCTTTTCTTATAAGGAGGCATCAATACAAAGTCAACATCGTACTATTTAGCTAATAAATTTTATGTAACATTTGATCCTAATGTACCTGTTAGACCTAACAGTTAGTTTTTGTATCTTTTAAAAAAACTTACATTAGATAAATAGTTAGTGCTTATTCTTAAGGGAGTAATAGGGAGATTATGCTTCAATTAAATAAATTAATGCAACCCTTTTTACCATTGCATATTATCCTTATGTACTACCCCTGTATTTTGGTAGTCAATAATCCTCACAGTATTATTATCTATCAGATAATGTTACTTTTCATGAAGCCAAAATTTTGCCTCTATTGCACTTTTAATCCAAGTTTATTTAATAAAATCAATATAATTTAAACGAAACTTAGGAATAAAACCTAAGAGAGCATCTTTAAGTTAAAGATTAATAGTAGTTTCAATATACTCAGATAAATCAACTGAATAGTAGTTATTTTCATCTGTAATCATAACTTTCATTTCAGATGAAAGGTTAGGTTCTGCTTTACAAATTTCATCCCATATTAATGTCAGAACTTTTGTTAAATCAAGCATTCCTGGGATTGGAGTACTTAGTAATGTTTTATTACTATTTCCATCGATAAGCATTGAATCAACTTCATCAATTATAATGTATTCTTATTTTCTATTTCCCATTGTTCCTAATTCGGAATATTCATGCCTTAGTATATCAGCTTAAAAACTATGGGAGTCTCCATAGATAACTTGAGAATTATAGCAAGGATACATTTTCTCTTTTTAATTCAATCCTCCATTTATGTTATGAGATACAGATACTGAAAATGATTTATAAAAAGGTTATAATTCTTAAGCATCTCTTACTGCAAGCACAGGGGAACTTGTTACAATGTCTACATTTAATCTTTTCTTTTTGCATAATAAAATAGCCAACATTGCTACTATTAGAGTTTTACCTTCACCAGTATAAATTTAGGCTAATCGACCTTTGTTATTATTATGACTAAACAATTCAATTACTGATAAAATCTGAACAGGTCTTGGATAATAAGAAAATCTTTATTTTACTTTTACACATAAGTATACTAAATCTTCATATTCTATTTAAGGAGAAGCCTTAAAATCATTTACCTGAGGTAATTTCTATTCTTCCTAAAAGGAACTATATAATTAAATAAGCAAAAACTATAATTGTTAATTATTTCTTTGATTTAAAGATTAAAATTCCTAAAATAATTCTTAAATTTGTTAAGCAACTTTTATTTAAGTAGTGTTTCCTTAATTCTGTTAATTAAAATGATTCCCTTAATTCCAACTTTTTGCTAAATTGAAATTATTCCCTTAATTGAAATTATTCCCTTAATTGAAATTACTTCCCTAATTGAAATTACTTCCCTAATTGAACATACTTCCTGAAATGAAATTACTTCCTTGATTGAAATTTTTTCCTTAATTCCAATTACTGTTAGAAGAACTATATTCCATTTACATTTTGGAAGGATTTCTTTTTGTAGTTATTCTGCTTTCTTCGCTAAATATCTAAATTAATTAAAAAAATTCTTCACAAGATTCAAATTCGCTTTTTAAGACGTTATTCAAAATTTCTTAGTTCACATTAGCAGATTTAATGTATTAGAGGGCTTAAGCTACTTCCTTCTTACTTTTCATCTATTATAATAATTAATTTTCCAATTTATCAAGTCCATGTTTGTTCTGCTACTATGCTAACATTTGAAGGGAAATTTCTTGTTATATTTTTTATTGCAATATCTACCAATTTTAATCGCACTCAAAAAGACAATTAATAGCTTTCTCAGCTGATAAATTTTAAATTTAATTCTGTAAAATTTATACTTAATCATTATTAAGTGGTAATTCTGATAAAATTAATTTAAAACTCTCATTTTCTTCTACCGACCAACTTGTATTACCTATTTATTCCTGCATTTTTAACAATAAATATTATTGAATCAACTATTACAAACTTTAAATTTGTTGTAATTCTATTATAAAATACTATATTCAACTTTTAATAAAAACTTAATATAATAAGAGAAATTAAATTATCTAAACCATATAATATAGTCTTTAGATTAATTTTTAAATACTAAATTTAAATTTTTTTCTTTTATATTAATGAAGGATTTTTCAAATATTAAAATTAATTGTGAGTTTTGTTCCTACATCTCATTAGAGAACAATATATAAAAAAATTATAGAAAATAAAAACATAAATTTTCTGAATTGTCAACAATGAGAGCTTAGAATAGCAAATTTAAAAGAAACTAAAATTTGAAAAATACATTATCGATATCAAACTCATAGTATCATTACAATCACTATATATTATGTAAACCATGAATTATCTAAAAGTAAATCAATTATTAATTCTGAAATATTAAATTAGAATTTAAAAAAATAAGATTGAATCAGGTATATAGTTTTTCAAAATGGATGTATATTCTTTTGAATAAAGGTTTTAGGAGTTAAATAAAAGTTGTGGGTACTTAATTCTAATTTTTTTATTTTGAAATAAAAGTTCTTTATTAAATTTAAAATTAGAAGTTAATAGATATATATGATGATGTTCATCAATATTAAGTGATTAAGGTATTAGTAAGGGGACATAAATTCCTTTCTTTTGTTTAAAGTGTTGATCTAATTAAAGAAGGGTTTCGGGATGTTATTAGATATTAAATAATTTAGAATAAAAAGCTAGATGAACATATTATTAAATCAATTTGATATATTTTATTGGAAAATTTTATTATTATATTGAAAAATTCTTCTTTAAGTAGCGATATTTTAATTTGTAGTCATATTATTCTCTTAATTAAAAATTAAAAAAGTTATATTTTGTAAGGTACATTCAATCAATATCAATATCATATCGACTAATCCATAATTTTGATTATGAAATTTTAAAGTAACTCTTCAATATTTCTGGTCTATGGTTATTTATCAAATAATAGTATATTACTATTACTATATTTTAATTTGATTAAATGAATAATTATTATGAAGGAAAAAATGATGTTTAATCGCTTTAATAGTGTAGATATCAATTTATCTAGATATATGTTAAGATTAACTAATATAAAACCACATCATTTTTATAGTTATGTTGTCTTAGTTTTTATAAAAGATAATCAATGATGTTCTCATATACTTCAAATTGCAGCTTTGTAAGTTAAGTATCGGTCTTGGCTAATTGCCCATAATAATCCTACTACAGATTTAGGTTAAATATCTCCACTTTTGAAGCTATAATGTTGATTATCTTATATAGAGCTAATAATTATGAATCCTAACGTCATCGTATTAAAGATTTAAATATATAAATTAATTTCGATCATGTAAACAAATAATTTAAAATCATCACTCATGTGCATAGTAATTTTTCCTTCTAAATACAACAATCTTCAATAAAATATTAGTTAGGCTGATGATTTTATAAGTTGAGATGACGTTTTCACTTAGATTTTTTTACGAATTTTTTTATTGTCAAATGAAAAGTTACTTTTTCTAAAGGAATTTGATGTTTATGCAAATCCTTGGAGTTTAGGAAATCAATAATTTTTTGAAAAAATTTAAGAAGAATTTGTTCTAATTGAAGAACTACTTTTGAACATTGTTAAGTAGTAGTACGATATATTATCCAAATTTTAGTATCAATTCGAATGTTTTGTAGTAGTTTGACGAATAATTAGTTTACAAAATAAGCTAATTGATATCATAAATGAATATAAATTTATATAAAATCATTTAAATATTAGATGATAATTTTAATAAAAATTAATACGAAATCTGAGCATGTAATTATATTAATATTTTATCAATGTATTAATAAAACTCATTATTTCTATCTGAAAAATTATGAGAAATAACCTTAGACTTCGTTAGTAAAATATGTATGAGTTTATTATTTATAGTTTTAAGAAGGAATTAGTAATAATAATCAATTAGATAAAGATAAAGCAATTAAACAATAGAAGGAGTTTAATTATAGATCAATTTTGGTTTAATCTCTTTAATCTTTTATCTGATAATTCTCTATATATTGATTGCTTTGATTATTACTATTATTGCTCTTATTTAGAATAAAGAAAAGGAATAAATAGTTATTATGTGTATTTTGCTGATACCTATGTTAATCGTTCTCTTATTATGTACATCGTACATTAAGTTGTTAATTTCTGAAGCCTAAGTTAGATTCATCTAAATACCAGAAGAAAGATTGATTAATCGGTGGATTTATCAATCATCACTTATATTTTTCTGCCAATTTACGAATTAGTCTCAGTTTACTCCACTTAAATTAACATATGCATATATAATATGTGCAATTTTTATGATGAGCTAAAACATCTCATTCTCATCATATTATGAATGCTATGATCAATAAAATGATTACCATTATGAAACCCATTACAAAGATGAAAATGATTACTGTTCCAAGCATTAAGTATCTCCAAATATTCAAGGCCCTATGTTGACTCCATTAAGTATTATGTGCAACATTATGGCTCTCCTTTTCATCTCATATGAATTATTAAGTTTCTTTCAAAGGATTATATAAATATGCAGACTTTAAAACTCGCCGCAATATTAATATAGTAATCTAGATTTAAGTAAGTCATTTTTTAAAAAATAGACATTCCAAAAGTAATTTCTAGAAGTAAAGCATTATGTGTAGTTTTTATGATTAATAGTGTTTCCAAAATTATTGCTTTATTGGTTATTATCATTTTAACTCATAATGAAACTTCTTATGTTTTGATAATGTCAAATATATTTTTTCATTTGAACATGATAATAATCCATCTTACATTACTTAAAATACTTTATAAAAGTAATTACAAATTATTATATTAGATATTGATTTTTAACAAAATACTAATTTACTTTTGATAAATCATCAAATTTTAATAGATTCAATATTAAAAGTGAGAAATACATAAAATAGATTATTTCTAATTCTAATATTATTATCATGTATATTCACAATAATTGGATTATCTATGTTTGAAGAATAATCAAATAAAACTTAAGTAATAATAAATTATGACATATTCATTATTTATGATAATGCAATAGCTTAATTAATATTAATAGGTTTAATTCTTTTTAAATATTTAATTTTCCCCTATTTCAATATTGGGGATATTAAATTTATCCGTTACAATGCAGCTTAACTTCATTAAATTTAACCAATATAAAATTAAGAGATTTAAATCACTGAATAAAGATAAGTGCTTTTACAAGCTCAATAACAAGAATTAAGAATAAATGAGATTTAAAGGATTAATAATAATGAGGATTAATAAAATTTATAAACTAATTAAAATATTAGCAATAATTTTATTCATCAAGTAGAATTAAAAGAAAAAGCAGACTGTGTTATTTGCTTGCAACAATTAATTAAAAATTCAGAAAAGAATCCTATTGTATAATTAAAATGCTATCCAACTCATATTTTTCACTCAAAATGTATATACGACTGGCTAAGACAGAATAAAAAATGTCCAATTTGCAATACTGAATTTAAATGACTTTATACGTTATAATAAATACATGAAAAGCATTAGTTTTATTTTTTATATAACAATTTAACATTATAATAATTAACTTAAAAAAAAATCATCAAAAATATGAATCAAAATGATAGTCTATCTTTTGATAATTCTTCCATATTAAAGAAATTTATTCTTAATTACATCAAACTGGGATAGATCTATATTAATATCTCTTATAATATGAAATCAAAACTAAAAATTAATAGAAATTCATTTTTTGAATTTAAATTTATAAGATTATTTCATTATAAAATAAATTAGCCAATTATTATTATGTTTATTAAAATATTGTTTATAATTCTAGAATTTACTCGACAATACTAGCATTTGATTTTTTAAAATTTCAACTGTATCATACTCTGACATTGTGCATCGAAATTTCGTCTTGTAAAACCAATTAAAATAAAACATATAACTAAATATGTAAAAATGTATTATATTATA